>PITA01004448.1:0-123558 GCA_004023965.1 Spilogale gracilis
GGATTCAAAACCAGAGTCATTCAGCTTCAAACCCCAGACTCCTTTCAACACAAGGTAAAATCAAATTTTTTGAAGGTTTCTTATCTGATGTAGCAACAAATATTCTTCCAGGGTCTCAGGTGCTCTTCTGTGCCATAGAGCTGTTGGACAGGATAAGGGTCACAGTCTCCCCAGCCCTGAGACACATGCATTCCCCAGCAATGTCAACCCTCTCTCTGAGACTTTCCCCCACCAGGCAATGGTCTCCATGTTCAATGGCACCCCATCACTAAGAGAGTTTTAATTCCAAGGCTAGGACCTCAAACCCAGAAATTCCGATCTACCTAGCCTGGGATAGGTTCAGCCACAGGTGGTATACCCAGGATTGAGAACCACTTTCCTAGCTTGTTGACCTCTTCCTTGTCTGCATTCTACCCTATTCCACGATCCCCTATAGCCCTCCCTAGGCTTCCATTCCAAATCATGCTTCACTGGAATCACAATATTCTTTCTAAAACAGATATTAGGGTGCCTGGGTGGCTCAGTTGTTAAGCGTCTGCCTTTGGTTCAGCTCGTGATCCCAGAGACCTGGGATCAAGCCCCGCAACAGGCTCCCTGCTCAGCGGGAAGCCTGCTTCTCCCTCTCCTACTCCCCCTGCTTGTGCTACCTCTCTTACTGTGTCTCTTTCTGTCAAATCAATAAATAAAAATCGTTTAAAAAATTAAAATAAAACAGATGTGACCATGAGACTCCCCTGGTTTATACTTCAGTAGCTCTGCAGAGTTCATCAGATAGAGTAAGGCTGTCTCATAGAGCCATTCCCAACCCAACCCCAGACGGCTCCCCCAGCATCTTCCACAACCACTCCAGACCAGCACCCCACACAGATGACTTGACATTTCCCAAAACACCATGCACTACCACACCATTAACCCCAAATTCACCCTGTTTCCCCCTATTTGGAAGACTCTCTCAACCCTCATTACCTACTTTATCCATTCACTCAGCATTCAAATCCATCACCTTCTTCCCCTTAGGCTCTCACCTTCACACCTCTGGTATCTCCCGAAAATCCTTTTCCTGATTCCCTCTGGTGCAACTAAGAATTTTGTCATCCATGTTCCTGTGTGTGTTCTAGGCAGCCATCAAAGCCCTCACCACTCTGAACCAGTAAGAGCACCCATCTTTCTGACCTCTCCTCTGGACCAGGAGTGCCTTGAGAGCTACATCATGTTCACCTCTGCCCCCGTAGAGTATGGTGTCTAAAACAGTCATCCAGGGGTTGTTGAATAAGTGAATGAGTTAATGGACAAAATGAAAGAACAAGCAAATGCTGTGCTCAAGTTCTCCCAAATAGCTTCTTCCCTAGACCAACAACAAGGTCTCCTGATTCTACTGAAATCAAACAGGGCCAAGTGACAGGAAGAAGGGAAGAAAAAGTAGCCAGAGCTGAGACTTCACCTCACAACTTCAACTGGCCTTCACAAAATGGCAGCCTACACACTAAACAAGCCCACAGAGGTATTTGGTTATTCCCAGAAAATGTTTAGGAAATTAGGAAAGTTACACTGAAAAAATTAAATTAAATTAGATTTTAAAAAATCAGGAAAGTTCACACAAAATGCAGCTCTACACTTTCTCTTGAATTATCAGCGAATCAAGCAACCCTCAGCTTGCATTCCCCACAGGCTGCAAGGCCTGGAGCTGGAGAGCCACTGCCCACTTCTGAGAAAGCACGAGAGTCTTCCAGCGCACCATAGTTCCCCCCAGTCCCTACTGTCTTCACCTAGCCCACCTCTTTCTCTAATGTTTCCCCCAGGGCCCTGCAGGCATTTGAGTTTCCAAGCCTTGGTTTAAACAACCTGCCTGGAGTTAAAATGCCTGTGCGTGCTCATTCTTTGCTCCAAGAATAAGAAAAAGGATCTCTCCAGCTCCATTTCTCTCTAGTGTAGGAAGTTTAATAAGCACCCAACTGATGCTGCATGGATTTAGCCCTGAGAATGTGAAGGGCCATGGCTAAGAAAGGAGAACAAGTGGAGGGAGGGGTGGGCATCGTGGCCCCATGCTCTGCCAGGCTGAGCTAAGCTCCTCAGTGGGACTGTTGGCCCCATATACGCAGAGGGGAAGGGCTCGGGCAGGAATTCCCCAGCAGGTCAGCTGGACGAGCAGCAGTCTCATGAAGCTTTGGCTCCACTCACTGGCTGGCTATAAATTAAGCTTCAAGAAGTCAGCAAAACTCGGTAAAGCTTTCTGTGCTTTGGCTGAGCCCCTTGGTAGAGCCATACCCTATGTTAAGGAGGGGGTCAGCCAGGAAGGGGGTTAACACCCCCCTCCGTGCCACCCACCCATCCCCTGTGGTGCGTGTCTCACCTGGCCTGCCTCATCTTCTTTCTCCTTCCACCTCCAACACCCCAGCATCTAGGAGGGAAAGCAGCTCATTTCTTACAAGCACTCACTACAGTGAGGCTCAAAGGCACAGGGAGGTTGGAAGCTTATACAGTTTCAGATGCTCTTTCTCAAGAAATAGCTACACAATTATGAAAACAAAGAAGACTCCATGCCTTGAAACGGAAAGTTTGTGACAAATGCCCTTCTGGTCAGGCATTCTGCATACGCTACCTCAGTGCCAGAGGGAGACTTCGAATTCTGACTCTGCCACCTAGAAACTGGCAGACAAATAACCTCTCTGTGCCTCAGTTTTCTCCTCTGTAAAATGGAGACAATCTAGAACTAGCCCATGTTGTTATCAGGAGGACTGAGGTAATACATGTAGATGGTATTTGCTTAATAAATGATACCTATTATAGTTACTTCATGTTATCCTCACGATGGCCTATAAAATAGCCATTATTCTCCCAATTTCATACGTAAAACGGGGAAGTCTTCTTCCTTCCCATCCACTGCAGACTATACCCAACCCTGCCTTTGTGGGGTGGGATCCCCGAGTGCCTGAATCTACTCTTTTCATCTCGTCAAGTGCAGCCAGGACTGACTGACTGGCTAGCTCTTGCTCTGTGAAGGACCACCCAGCTAATCTGAAAGCACGATGCAACCCATCCCCATCCAACAACACAGCTGTGACATATTCGCAAGTGATGATGCATGGCTGGTAACTCCTCTGTGGAAAGAAATCTTTTTCCCAGGGGATGGAAATGTTAGGGACCCAGTGGTAGGTCATTGAGAGATACTTGAATCAAGAAGGAAGCTATGACAGAATGGAAAGAGTACCCAACTTTGCATCTGATGATCTACCAACCTTGTGACCCGTTTAAATCAGTTCACTTCCTGGGGCGCCTGGGTGGCTCAGTCAGTTACCTGTCCAACTCTTGGTTTCTGCTCAGGTCATGATCTCAGGGTCGTGAGACTGAGGGCTCCACACTCAGTGTGGAGTCTGCTTGAAATTTTCTCTTCCTCTCCCTCTGCCCCTCCCACTGCTTGCACGCACTCTTGCCCATGTGCTATTTCATGCTCGCTTGCTCTCTCTCTCGCTCTCTCTCTCTCTCTCTCTCTCTCTCGAATCAGTAAGCAAGCTGGGGCACCTAGGTGGCTCAGTCAATTGAGCATCTGCCTTCGGCTCAGGTCATGATCCTGGGGTTCTGGGATGGAGCCGTGCATTGGATTCACCGGGAGTCTGCTCCTCCCTCTCCTTCTGCCCCTCCCCTACTTGTGCTCTCTCTTGCTCTCTCTCCCTCAAATAAATAAATAAATAAAATCTTTTTAAAAATAAATAAGCAAAATCTTTAAAAAATCAGTTCACTTCTCTTAACCTCCATGGCCTCATTTAGAAAATAGGAATATAAATAACAGAATTATTGTGTAGTGCAAATGAGGGTAATGCATATGAAAGTGCTTTTGCGGTAGTACAGTGAAAAAACTAAATTACTTTTAATTTTTATCATTTTTATTTTTTAATAAAAAATAACAGCTATACTAGCCAACAGCTTTCTAGATACTTCATGTCAGACACTATTCTAAGTGCATCGCATGCATTAAGGTTTACATTTAATCTGCACAACAGCCCTATTAAGTAGGTACTATTTATTACTTTGTCATATATATAGATAAGGAACTGAAGATCCTAGAAGTTAAAGAACTTCCCCAGATCACACAGCTGGTATGCTTAGGAGCTGGGAGCTTTTCTCCCCTGAACTACCAGAGGCTTTCATGCATACCTCTAGGAAAATGTTAAGCACATTGCTTTGTTACAGTTAGTTAAAGTCTCTCCACAGCTGCTCTATGCCAGGTACTGTGCCAGGCTCCAAATACCAAAGTTGAAGATACTGCTCCCACCCTGCAGGAGCTTACAGTCTAGAAGAGGTTGTAGAACTTGCCTGAGTCAATGGATGTGTACAGGGGCAAGACAAAAGAGGCAGTGATGAATTGTGTTTGGGAAAGGAGACAGATCAGAAGCAGCTTCTCTGAAGAGAAGAGCCTTGAGGACAGGAAAAATTATAGTCGGGCAAGTGAAAAGTCACAGGAGGAGCCTGCCAGCTAAGGGAGCACAACAGTATGAAATAGCACTCTGAAATCAAGGAAGGACGTCATTCAGAGAAGCACAGATGGGGAAAAGGGAGGAGGAGGTAAGAGGAGAGAGTTGCAAGGTCTGGAATACCAGCCTAAAGGATTTGGACTTTATTTAGTAGGTCATAGGGAGCCTTTCATGAGCATTAGGTAGAAGAGTCAGAAATAAATTCCGCATTTTAGAAAAATCACTCTTCATAACTGATTTAGTTAATGAATAAATGAACGTTGCTAAAGCCCATCTACCCAGGCTTTTCTTTTCAGCAATCTAACTGTATTATAGAAATGAAACTAACTCTCATAATAATGAGACTAATACAGTCTTAATGCAAGAATGATATAAATAAAGTAACATTTTTGAGGAATTTCTACATGTTCTATGCTTTAGATTTATTATCCTTTGAGACAAATCTAATTAACCCATTTTACAGATAAGAAAACTGAGACTAAGTGATGCCCTACAACTTACTTCAAATCACAAAGACACCAGTAAGCCTACCTGAATTTAGGCCTGACCCTAAAATCCATACTCTTTATTGCCTATATTCTATGACTAGAAATATCAGTTTTCTCTGAGCAGATTGTATATTCAAAGAGGAGATAATTGAGTAAATAGTCTAGCCATGTTCCTATTCATGAGTTTCTCAATGAAACCTAAGATATTTTAATATATACCATTACCCCAACCTCCATACTAATTTTAAAAAGAAACTTGTCCTCCAGGTAAACTTTCTTACTTAGAAAACAGTGCGTAAATGATTTCAAGTGACGTCACATCCGAACTGCAGGAACTACCCCACCAGGCCCTCCTGAGTGCGACAGGACTGCAGCATCAGGACCATCTCCAACAAATATTCATTTGCATGCACATGTTTCTGAAATGCATGTAGTCAAGGACAATAAAATAAAGCCTTGTTCTCATCAGTAGGAGACAGTGGGAAAAGTCTTAGACCTAGAAACAAACAAAGAAACAATGAGTTCAATCTGGGTCAAGACAGTGCCAGTTTTGAACCCTGGTCGGCTCCTGTGTAAACTGGGAAGAGTGCCTACCTCCATCACAGAAGGCAATATGAAGACTGTTTGAAAAATGTAAACCCCTATCCTATATGAATTACCAATTCCTAAACATGTAAGAGAAGATCCATTTGAGAGCCTAAAACAGTTTCTCATTCCTAAGGGTATGTGCTTTGAAAATGAAAAAGTCTGGAGAAGATAATGTTTAAGAAATAGATCACACACTGATTTTATGTTGTTTCAGCATTTGACCTACAATGGAAGGTCAGCATTTGGGGATTGTTCCAGCATCTTTTAGATTTTATCAGAGAGAGAGAGAGAGAGCCTCCAGATCCAGACAGCACCTCTTGGGACATTTGGGTTCAGGACGAGCAGCCATCCAGCCTGGATACTGCCCTTGAGCTGAGGGTAACAGTCATACAAATGTAATGCAACTGGGACTTCTTAGGGTTGGATAGGGCACAACCTTCACAACTGTTGACCACAGGTCTAGTTGGGTGTTAACAACAAGCTTACTTGATCAAAAGGGATGCTCTCCATGAATTCCCAAATGAGAAGATGCCACTGTCAGAGTAGGGAATAAAGCCTTTTTCCCTTGAGCTTTTCCTCTACAGAGCAGCAGAGACAGCTATCTGCTTCCATGCAAGGTTGGGTAGGAACGCTGTTTTTCCATTTTGTGAAATGAGGCCAGTAGTTATTGACCTCACAGGGCTGTTGTAAAAATTAAATGGCATCAAGAGAGGGCAACCCCAATGCATGGGTAAAGAATTGTCATAAGTAATATGAAGAGGCTCATACAAGACTCCAATGAGGCTTGGATTTAGGTTCCCAACATTAAAAGATGATCCACGGGAAAATGCAAACGCCTATCTACATTCCAAAAGAGTGTCATTGCTATAAAACAAAAGTGTGAGGTCACTAAGGCTGTGACTGTCCACCTTTCTATGTATCAGGGAAGCTAGGAGCTTTAAAAATATATCAGTGAGTAGCCTCTCCTCCAGAGATTGTGATTTAATTGGTCTGGGGATAATGCTCTGGTGTCAGTATTTTTTTTTTAACTCTCCAGGTGATTTTCATATGCAGCTAGCATTGAGAACCGCCATACTGCAGCATCGTTCCTCCAGTAGCTCAGTTACCTCCTGAGCCACCTGTGTCCCTCTGGCTCAAAAGGGGCCCATCTGAGAGGACAGAAGTGAGAGTGACAATCTTAAAAATAATATTCCAATATTTGTAGAGTGTGTTACAATCACAAAGCATCTAGACAGACCCACGTTTATCTGGTTTTCTGAAGAACATTGATGGGCAGACATTCTACCATCCTCTTCTCCGAACTGAGGAAAGAGGCTCAGGGCAGGGCCAGAATCCAAAAGACTCTGCTCACAAGCCAAGAGCACAGAGGTCACAGTATTGGAAAGAAGAATTCTCTGAGGCAACAGCAAGAGCCCCAGAATGAGTTGGAAGATATGAGTGTCCAGTTCTGGCAGTGGGATCTTAAACAAGTCACATTCCCTCTCTTTGAGGCACCAGGCACATTTATAACAGAAAGGGTCTGACCGCCCCCACCTCCCAAGCTCTAAGCCCCCTTCCACTAGCATGTTATGTGTGACTTACAAAACTTTAATTTCTTCAAGCCTCAAATTCTCTACCTGTCAAATCAGGAGAGGGCAATGGATCCAAAGAACAAGATCAGGTACTGTAATGAAACCATAATGCTCCTTCTCCCTGTGATTTGGTCAATAAAACACATGCTGGTGTATCTCCTAGGTTCCCTGCATTCATCGGGTGTGAAGGGATCAGCTGGCTGTAGGTCCAACCCTTCCTAAATGCAGACCCCAAGGTCCAGCTGCACCAAGGGTGTGGTGGGTGGGGGCAGTAATGAGGAAGGGCATTTGGGCAGAGATCCAAGACCTGAGATCCAATCCAAGCAATCCAATTTAACTTAGGGTGCATATACATCCGACCCTCACAACCCAACTGAAATCGGAATCCCTGAATTTTGTATATATTTTGCATACCACACAGGATTCAAAAGAATGAGGGATCTGATTAACTGGCCATTAAAATCCCAAACCAAATGCTCCCCCACGTATCTCCAAAGGACTGTCGTCAGGATCCCAAGAGATAACAGATAAAACAGTCCTTGCTTCCCACATCATTTCTCCAGCAGAGGAAGGTAAATTTCTTAGACACTGATCGACCAGGCTCCAAGGCAAAATGAAGAATACCACTTATTCCAGGGATTCTCTTAGAAAGCCAACCTCATGTTTTAATCATGAGTTTCAGTAATTGCCTAATTAGCATGGCATTTTTACCTCCCTGGTGCCACTGCTGTACACTGAGCCTCAGAATTCTAATGGGAATTTCTCCTCCAGTCAAGTTCACTCTTGGCCCTTCAAGAAAATGCTCAAAAATGGTTTTGTCATTCACTCTGCTTTTTGGTAAAGGGAGGAAGAAAGCAGAGCCGGAGGAAATTGAGGCCTCTCTCAGAGCAGAGAGAGGAGAGGAAGGGTCATGGCACAGTGGTAAAAGACTGTCCAGTTTGGAACCAAGCATGCTGGGCCAAATAGGCTCTGCTCTGTCCTGACAGACTTTGGTCCTTTGGGGCTGCTAAAACAATACCATAGTCCAATATGGAGGCACCAGCAGGATCCATGTCTGCTGAGGTCCTGCTTTATGAGATGCCTTTCTTTATGCCACATCCTTATAGAGCAGAAAAGGCAAGGGAGCTCTCTGGGGTATCTTTTTTAAGGTCACTAGTCCCATGAGGGTGGAGCCCATGGGATGGACTTTAATCACATTCCAAAGACCCCCACCTGTTATTAATACCATCACATTAGGGGGTAGGATTTCAACACATAAATTTGAGAGGGCCACAAACGTCCAATCCATATCACTGAGTATGGGACTCTGGGCAATTTAACTGTATTGGCCTTTGTTTTCTTGACCATAAGACTGGGGTGACAGTAGGACGTCACTTCTCCAGTGGTGTGAAGACTGCTTGAGACGCTGCATGTCCAGCATCTAGCACAGCACCTAGAACGTGATACACACTCAATCGATTTAGTGACTATTTGCATTTTCAATTAGGCATTTACTAATGGCTCAGGGATATACTTGGCCTCTCTCAGCTCCAATTTTCTCTTTGGAAAACAAAGATAATATCTACATTGAAGAGTCGTCATGAGAACTAGAAAAAGACTAACATTGTATCTGGCACTTAGAAGGTGTTAAACAAATGAAGCTATTATTAAAATGGCCATAAAACTTGGGGAAACTAAATGTAGATCTTCATTAGGAAGTATTTTAGGATGATCTTTTTAAAAGCTTCTGTTCAACAATAAACAATTCAAGAGAAGAAACCATTTCTCTTTTCATCTCTGCCTTCCTAAGAGCCTGATGCCTACAGCGTAGTACACACTCAGCAAAATTTTGTTTAAGGGAACTGGATAAACTCCCTAGCTCATCCCTCAAGCTTGACTTTACAGGTCAATTATGCCCAGTTTTCCAAAGCAAGGAGACAGTCATTAAGATACTGTTTCTTCGACTCCTATGTAAACTTCCCTTAAATGTGGTTAGGGATAACATAGTTTCCTCTCGCAAGATATGGAGAAGAAAAAGCTCCAGACCTTTAACTAATCTCATAGTATTTCTTCTGACTGGTCCCCCCTTCTCCCTCTCTTCTTCTGTCCCAATAAATTCTTTCCTGAGCACTCATAAGCCCATACATGCTCACTGTCTTCAAAACTCACAGAATCAAGGCCTCATGAAGTCATATGAGTATTTTAAAGGTCATCTAGAATAACCACTCATCAGATGCAATAATGCCCTCTACAAATGCTCCCCCTAAGTACTCATCCAGATTGGGTGAAATATCCTGGAGAACAAGAAACTCACCTTCACATCAGGTGGTCCAACCTATCTTTGGTCAGCTCTGTTAGAACCTTACGATTAACCCAAGAACTCTCCCTCTGGAGCTTCTATCACTTTTTTGGCTGTAGCTTTGCCTTTTTCAGGGTCACAGTATGGGAGAACTCTGCTTTCAATGTTACAAACCTTGAATTTAACATAGGGTGCATATACATCCTACCCTCACAACCAGATTAAAAGCTTCTTGCAGGCAGTCACCATCTTCTTTGTGCCCAATACGTGCTTCGTAAGTCCATACTAAATAAATGTTGGAAACACTTCTTTGCTATGTTGCCTTCTTCCTCTTGGTCAGACTTATCCCATTGGAGCCACCATAAATAATTCCTTTTCTCCTCAGTTGCTTAACAACAGAGTCACGTAATGCTGAGTAAATGGAAAGAGAAAAGGAAGGAGGAAGAAACATTTTTTAAAATTCCATCTTCAGGTGCACCAGGAGGCAATTTTCTTTTGCAGGCACATTACTTGCAACCCTGACAGTCACATATCAAAGTAAAGAACAATCAAAGTGCTGTCCATTTTCCTCCCAATATGCATGGGAGCTCGCATTATGTCCTGGTGAGAGCTATGAACAAATGGAAAAAAAAAGAGAATAGATCCCTAATTGCTGTTTGCTTGGATTATTTTGAAAGTGGTCAGAGGGCTTTCCACTTTGCTGAGCACTTTATACAATACATCCAAATTTCTACTGAATATTTAAATGTTTGGTCCATATTCAAATGTTTGACAGCTGATTGTCTTTTTTTTTTTTACCAAATGAAAGGGTCCCACAGTTCCTGTAGAATATTGAGCACAAAGATGTTTGACTAATTTAATACTGTCTATGGCAAAGAAACCCGAATCTGGTCAAATTTACAAAATATTTAGATTTTTTTATATAAGAATACTCGGTGTTTTGTTTGTTTTATATGGGTGCTGGGGCAGTAACGTGACCAGAGCATACATTCATTAAAAGTATGCAAATACTCAGCATCTGATCATAGCTCTTTGCAAGAGAATATTAAAATGGCACTTCTCTATTATCTCAGGATGGCTCGAAGCCCCAGGGTTCAGAACAATAGATGGCAATTACACCCACATTACAGAGCAAGGCCTAGGTTTGCAAAGAAGATTGTCCAGAGTGAGGCATGCAAATCTCAGCCCAATAGGCTCGATCAGCCAATCAAGAATTTATAAGGAAAGCTTCATGGATCCTGGATCCACGTGTGACATGGCTTCAGAAGAAACATCTAAAAAGCTTGGCACTGGCCCCCTGGAATCTGGGGAAACACAAAGGCAGTTAACTGAAGCATGTCTGAAAAAGTCTGAAAATAAGAATCTGGCCAGCCTAAAGGCAGACTGGAGAGTAGGTGAGGCTTTTGGCACAGCTGCGCTCTTGTTTAGTAAGACAGTGAGCCTGATTCCTATAGGCTACACAACCCTGAGTCACCTTGCAAAGGGTCTCAACCAAAATGACCACTTGGGGTGGAGGGTGAGCCCAGCAGAAAAAGGCGAAATGTGAACTGGCACAAGTTAGGGTTTGGAAGTAGGCGTGACGGAGATTGTCAGTGCCCAGGAAGAAAAGCACTATTGACAATGAGGAAACTACAGGAACATTAAAGAAATCCATCAGGAAAGAGTCTCGTCCCTCCCCTACCTCTAATCCTGGAAGAGCCAGAGGTAGCCTAATAAGCAGGCAAGAAGAGGGAGAAAAGCAATGTGGGGAAGGAGATGACCACATCTTTCTAGAAGCAGTTTCGAAGCCTGCTTTAGACCTTGGCTAACAGAGAGAACTTTATAATGGGATGAAAATGTGGAGTTTGAGATTAGACTGAACTAGACACCTCACAACCTAAAGGAGGTAATTTATTCATATCACAGAGGGACCAGAAAAGGAATGCTCGTTAGTCAAGAGGTCATCCAGAATCTAGGGGAAAATGACTTCATGGAGCAAGTTTAACAGAAAGTGGTAAAAATACTGTTGCTTTCTACTTGTACCCCACTGAGTCCAGCTGGTAAAATACATTAGTTATAATAAAGTATTGCCCTTAAGATAAAGCCTCGGGGTGCCTAGGTAGCTCAGTTGGTTAAGTGGCTGACTCTTGATTTTAGCTCAGGTCATGATTTCAGGATGGTGATATCAGGCCCCATGTCAGGCTCTGTGCTCAGCTGGGAGTCTGCTTAAGATTCTCTCTCTCTCTCTCTCAGGCACCTGGTGGCTCAATTGGTTAAGCCACTGCCTTTGGCTCAGGTCATGATCCTGGAGTCCCGGAATCCAGCCCCACATCGGGCTCACAGCTCCACAGGGAATCCACTTCTCCCTCTGACCTTCTCCCCTCTCATGCTCTCTCTCTTTCACTCAAATAAATAAAATCTTAAAATTAAAAAAAAAAAAAAGATTCTCTCTCTCCCTCTCTCTCTCCCCATGCTCACGCTCTCTCATAGATAAAAAAATAATAAATAAATTCCTTTAAAAAAAAAAAAAAGCTAAAGCCCCACGTCCTCACATGGCATGTGCTTATACATCTGGCTCTTGCCAAGCTTTTGAACTTCATTTCATGCCACTCTCCACCTCACTCATGGCCTCCAGCCACATGGCTTCATCACAGCTCCTCACACAGTTTATAAGCAGCTCATCCTCTCAGGTACACACTCTCCCCTCTGCCTTGCAGTTGCGTGCCTCCTCTCATCCTCACCTGGCTAATCCCTCCTGTTCCAAGACTGCTTTCTGTGCAAGCAACAGAAACCAGCAGAAACTTTTTTTTTTCAAATTTGTATTTAATTCTAATTAGTTAATATATTTTAACTAATATATAATATATAACAATATATCATATATAGTGTAATATTGACTTCAGGAGTAGAATTGAGCAGCTCATCACTTACATATAATGCCCAGTGGTCATTATAACATGGGCCCTCCTGAATCTCCATCACGCATTTAGCCCAACCCCCACCACCCCACCACCAGCAACCTTCAGTTTGTTCTCTATCATTAGAAACCAGCAGAAACTTAAGCAGGAAATGCATGTATTGGGAAGACAGACCGTAGCTCACACAATCAAAGACTACAAAAAAAAAAAAAGTTTAAAAACACAGCAGGAAAAGAACAGAAGCCAGGAAGCCTAAAAGGTTAAGATGGCAGGAAGTGACAGACTACTCTGGAAGGTGGATCATCCTCAGATATTTGTTTTGCTTTCTCTCATTTTATCCACAGCATTATGTCCAACCCTCCCTAGAGGAGACTACAACAAGGGAGCAGAAATTCCTCCAAAGAAAATCAGGACATAATACAATAATGGAAGGCAAGAAAAGTCACAAATCCACTCCATTTAAGGACCGCTTTAAATGTTGCTTGCTCTGCTAGTTAGTAGCCACAGACCCTTGAGCAGGTTGCTTACAATATCTGTACTTCAGTTTATTCATGTAGATATTGTAAAATACCTACTCCATAGGTAGTGGTGATGATTAAATTAATGAATATATGCAGCCCACTGAATACAGTGCATACATGTAGTATTAGCTAATATTATTTTTTAGCAAAATTTTCCATGGCCTCCCTAGACTCTGGCAATTAGTCCTTTATATTCTCCCTTTCCATCTTGTATTTCTCCATTGAGCACTTATTGTAAGTAAACTTGCAAAATTATTTCTGTAATTTTGGTTTAAATGTGTGTACCCCATCTACACCAGAAGTGCAACTCAAATCTTCATCATCCTTACCTTGTATTCCCAATGCAAAGTACATAGCAGAGTACAGTAGGCCAAGTAATAGCCCCCAAAGACATCTAGGTCCTCAACTCTGGAACTTGTGAATGTTACCTTATTGGCAAAAGCCACTTTGAAGATGTGATTAAGTTAAGGATCTTGAGATAGAAAGACTATCTTTGATTATCTGGGTGGGCCCTAAATGTAATCACAATGTCCCTATAAGAGGGAAGGGAGAGGGAGAGCTGATTACAGAAGAGGAAAAAGTTTTGTGACATCACAAGCCAAACGGTGGAATAAGGCAGCTTCTAGAAGCTAGAGAAGACAGGGAAACACATTCTCCCCTAGACTCCAGAAGTGGCCAGCCCTGCCCAGACCTTGACTTGGGCCGACTGAAACTGATTTTGACCATCTGGCTTTGAGAAATGTAAGAGAATAACTGTGTTGCTTTAAGCCACCAAGTTTGTCTTTTTTTTTTCTTTTAAAGATTTTATTTATTAATTTGACAGAGAGAGAGATCACAGGTAGGCAGAGAGGCAGGCAGAGAGAGAGGAGGAAGCAGGCTCCCCACTGAGCAGAGGGCTGGATGCAAGCCTCGATCCCAGGACCCTGAGATCATGACCTGAGCTGAAGGCAGAGGCTTTAACCCACGGAGCCACCCAGGTGTCCCAAGTTTATCTTAATTTGTTACACCAACCATAGGAAACTCATATATAGGTAGTCAAGAAATATTTGTTGAATGAATAAATGAGACTTAGAAAAGGACACAAAGAGTCTAAAAGTCAAAGCCAGCAAAGAAGCTGAAGTACAGGACAAGTCTTCATGACACACCCAGGTCTGAGCAATTTATTTTGGTCCCTCCATCTAACATTTCATTATAGGTGGATCAGTTAAACGCTGAACTTTCCTGGGTGTGTCATGATTCTTAGTTGTAAACTGCCAGTCATTATTGGCTGATTTAACCAGGAAACGAATTTATCTCAGACTCATTGCAATGACTGAAAAGCTGGGCTCAAGGCCAGCCATATATGTGGTGCACTGCAACATGAAAGCCTTGCTGAAGCTATGCAGGCAGAAGCAACATACCAAAGATGCCACATGGTTGGTCTGGGAAAGAAGCCGTTAGCTCTGCCACCAAACACATCCTTGCACCATCAGCACAGCTCTGAGCAGACACTGGCCACCACCACTATCACCACAGCTTCTAGTCTTCCTGCAGCAGTGCCATCAGAGAGGTCCTCAAGGGTCCTAAGCTGCAATCAAGGCTAGGAAAGTAAGGACTGGGCACTTTCAGCTTCTCTACTAGGATGCAGCTCAGCCTGCTAACAAGATTCAGAGTAGGGACAGAGGAGATTCCCCAAACACGGGAAGAAAGGATTCAGGTAATGGGTAACCAGAAAGGAAGGATACATATGTACTACAGTCTCACATCCAAAGCTTACGGTGAATTTATTTTCAAGCACCAGACTTCAACACGAAGTCACAGAATCAGAATGTGTAGTCATGCATCTAATGACCTCCTGCGTCCAAGCACTTCCAAATTCAAATTAAAGCTAGTAACAGGGAATAGGAGCTACTGAGGTTAAATATGCCCTCTTCAATCTCTAATATGCTCCCTAAATTAAATAAAAATACCTTAAGGATTTTTTAAAGACTGGTTTCCTTGGTCAGATCAACAAAGGACATGATCAACAAAGAAATGCCTTGTTTTATTTCTCTACCACATGGTCCCCTTAGCCTGAATTCAAGTCACCTTAACTACCTGTCAAAAAAATAAGGGAGTTCTTATAGACAATAAATTTCTATCCTTCTAAGCCACTCAGTTTTTGGTACTTTGTTATGGCAGCCCTGAATTCAGCAAAACTGCAGGCTAGAAGTCAATAGCCAAAAATGAGTTGTGTTTCTATACACTAACAACAAACTATCAGAAGGAAAATTAAGAAAGCAATCCCATTTACAATGTCATCAATAGAATAAAATACTTAGTAATAAATTTAGCCAAGGTGGTGAAAGAGAAGAAATGTTAGTGAGGATATGGAGAAAAGGAAACTTGTCATACTAGTAGTGGTGGGCATGTAAACTCATGCAGCCACAACCGAAAAGAATATGGAGGTTCTTCAAAAATTTAAAAAATGAAACTGCCATATGATCCAGTAACATCACTTCTAGACATACCTAAAGGAAATGAAAACAAGATCTCAAAGAGATATGTGCACCCCCATGTTCAGCATTATTCACAATAAACAAGAGTGGAAACAATCCAAATGCCTCCCTGGCTGGATGAATAAATATCATATATACATGCAATAGGATACTGTTGAGGTTTAAAAGGAAAAAAAAAATTCTGCCATTTGCAACAACATGGCCGAACCTGGAGGACATTATACTGGTGAACTAAGCCAGACATACAAGGACAAAGAAATATTACATCATACCACTTATACGGGAATCTAAAATAGTTAAACTCTTAGAAGCAGAGAGCAGAATGGTGACTGCCAGGGACTGGTGGGAGGGGGAAACAGGGAGGTATTTTCAAAGTGTACAGAATTTCAATTATACAGAAAAGGGGTACCTGGGTGGCTCAGTCAGTTAAGCATGTGCCTTCTGCTCAGGTCATGATCTCAGGGTCTTGGGATCGAGCCTTATGTCCAGGCTCCCTGCTCAGTGGGAAGTCTGCTTCTCCCTCTTCCTCTGCCCCCTCCCCTGCTCATGCTTGCTCTCCCTCTCTCTCTTTCTCTCAAATAAATAAATGAAATTTAAAAAAATTATACAGAATGAATAATAAGTCCTAAGGATCTACCGTGCAGCATGATGTCTATAGTTAATAGCACTGTACTGTATATTTGAAAATTTACTGGGGAGGTGGATCTTATGTTAAATGTTCTCAGTGCACCTGGGCGGCTCCGTCAGTTAAGCGTCTGCCTTCGGCTTGGGTCATGATCCTAGGGTCCTGGGATGGAGTCCCACATCAGGCTCTCCGCTCAATGAGGAGTCTGCTTCTCCCTCTCCCTCTGCTCATCCCCCACCCTTATTCATGCTCTCTCTCTCAAATAAATAATATCTTTCTTTAAAAAAGTGTTCTTGTCACAACATAATAATACTTACTATTATAAATAAAGAAGGCAAGAGGAAACTTGGAGTTGGTGGATATGTTTACGGCATACACTGTGGTGATGGTTTGAAGGATGTGTACTCATCTCCAAATTTATCAAGTTGTATATATTAAATAATACAGATTTTGCATTCAATCATACTTCAATAAAGTAGTTTTAAAAAATAAAATCTGAAGACACAACTCACTCTATCATCCTCAACAAATACAGAGAAGTGGTACTACGATCACTAAGATGGGCTCATACAAAATGTAAAATGTTGACCTGGTGCAGCTTTAATAATTATAAATTAGGCATTTTTCTTGAGTGCTGAACTCTCACACTAAATCATGAAGAATATATTTGTAATTTAGAAAATTTATAGCTAATGGCATAGAGTTCCCGAAACACATTCTAAGTTATAAAATGTCTGGCACAAATGTCTACAGGTAGGTTGAGTCATTAATTCCACAAATATTTGAGAGAAGCTTTGTGTTAGGCATTGACCTTGACAACAGATAAAGTTTTACATATGACTATTGCAAAAAAAGAAAGATAAATTATATAGTAAATGGAAAACTTTCTGCATTGAGACTGCTAGGCAATTACCTAATTAATTCTTTTACATTAAAGTTAGTTCATACGCAACTTAATCTATAAATCCAATGCACTGCTAATCGAACTCAACATATTTTTTACAGAACTGTTATGTCAATTCTAAAATTCATATGCAAGCATAAAGGGCCCAAATAATCAACAGCATTCGGGGAGAAAGGATGGGGGACTTGCTTTACTATATATTAAGATATATAAAGCCATAATACTTAGAGCAGCATACTTTTGCTTCAAAGAGGACCAGTATACTAAGGAAACAGCATAAGGATGCCAGAAACAGAGCCGTGCACATATGGAAATGTGATGAAAGACAAAACTGGGGGTGCCTGGGCGGTTCAGTTGGTTAAGTGACTGCTTTCAGCTCAGGTCATGATCCCAGAGTCCCGAGATCGAGCCCCACATTAGGCTCCCTGCTCAGCGAGAAGCCTGCTTCTCCCTCTCTCACTCTCCCTGCTTGTGTTCCCTCTCTAGTTGTGTTTCTTTCTGTCAAATAAATAAATAAAATATTTTTTAAAAAAGACAAAACTGGTATTTTTGATTCCTGGGGAATGGATAGACTATTCAGTAAATTATGTTGGAATCCCTGGCTTTCCATATAAAATAAATTATATCCCTTTATCAGATCATATGCAAATTTTTTACTTTTCACATGGATGAGAGACCTAAATGTAAAAACCAAAATTGTATGACTGTTAGAGAAAATAAAGAGGAAACTGTCTTTACAACTTTAGAGTGTGAAAGGAATTCTTAGCTAACACACTTGACCTCAAAGATAAAACATTCACAAGACCAAAGCCACAATAAACAAAATTAAAAGTCAAGCAATAGTTTAGGAGCAGATCTTTGCAACATATATAAAAAAGAATTAATTATATGAAAGAATGCTGTTAGAGAAACCAAAGCCCAGCTAATCTAAGAATCACATATTCAAGATCAGACTAGTCACTCCTTTCAGGAGTTGCTGAGAGGTGCCGTTATAAAAGAATTGACATTACTGGGATGCCTGGGTGGCTCAGTTAGTTAGGTGTCTGCCTCTGGCTTGTGTCATGATCCCCGGGTCCTGGGATAGAGTCCCACATCTGGATCCCTGCTCAGTAGGTAGTCTGCTTCTCCCTCTGCCTGTCACACTGCCCTGCTTGTGCTCGCTCGCTCTCTCGCTCTCTCTCTCTCTCTCTGACAAAATAAAATCTTTTAAAAAGAGGGAACTGACACTACTATAACCCATAAACCCCTAATGTATATGTGGTTGGAAGGAAATTGTAAGTTGTCTTTGTTGTAAATAGCTATTCCTTTACCTCTGCCCACTCTGAGAGAAGGAAAGGAGGGAATTCTTCTCCCCCAAACCAAGGGAACACTAAGATAATGATTAATTAAGTTTGACAATGCCTGCAAGAAGGTCATATTGCTTCCTGGTCATATTGCCACTGAACTTGATAATCTGCCTTGCACCAATGGAGGGAGTAGCAGAAGGGAGGACTGGCAAAGTGACACTCAACTCACGGACATGCTCTGCAAAGGTGCCAACTGAGGATCAGTGGAAGATGCAACCAATCATGTAAGGAACCCCCACCCTAGGGCATTCTGAAGCCGTTCCAGAGGGAGACCATCACTTGCTTGATCTATTGGAGTCATGATCTTGCCCTGTGGAGCCCACAGGCATCAAGCTCAAACATCACTTAGAAAAGAACTAAACCTCAACACTTAGAAGCAGTGGAGCAGCAGGGCAGCACCCGCCTCAATCATCACTTCTGCCTGCCCAGTATCCCACGGGGTGTGAGATGAGAGATGTCTCACACCATCCTACATACATTCAACTCCCGGTGCTCCCAGTCTCACCTATTCAGAAGAGTGATCTAGAAGACTTTCATAAAGTAAGAGATTCAGGTTTTAAAATACAGCAATAAATCTTAGACAATGCTACAAGTCTGTTCTAAAAAACAGAATGTGGCTGAAAAGTAATGAAGAGGCTGACATATTGTTCTGGCGGGAAAGGAGGCTTCAACATAGTATAAATGGTAGCACTTAATAGGAAAAGCATTTGGGTTTATACTTTGATGAGTTGAGAGTCCTCACTAAAGCACCAGTATATAAAGGATAATAAAGAATACTTTCTAATTAATAAAAAAAAAAAAAAGAAATACTTACGAGAAAAAAATGGGTGTCTTGATTATCTAAACATCATGGCTCAAACCAACAATAACCAGTTCTTTGCTTTTGAGTTTGCAGTTTTGGCAGGGCCCCAGTGAGGACAGCTTGCTTGTGCTTCATGTGACATGTGGTAGGGCTAGAATGTCCAAGGTGACTTTTTCACTCGTATGTCTGACACTTCAACTAGGATGGCTAGAACAGCAGGGAGGCTAGAGGGATACCTCTCTCCTTGTCTCTCCTTGTGGCCTCTCCACGTGGCTAGCTTGGACCTCCTCACAGCATGGCAGTCTCAGAGTAGCTGGATCTCTTACGCAGTGGCTGGCTTCCTCCAAAGAACAAAAGTAGAGCTTGCCTTGCTGCCTTAAGCCCCAGACTGGCACAGTGTCAATTCTGTCACATTCTATTACTTATTCTAGAGTAACTTGCCATCATTGTGCCAAGACATAAAGATGTTCATCACAGCATTGTTTGTAACCTGAAAATACTGGAAACAACCCAAATGTCTAATTGGTAGTGTTTAGGTTAATAAAATATGCTATATTCATATAAGGAAGCAAAAGAGAATGAATAAACCAGATCACTATTTATCAACAAGAACAGATCTAAAAGCAATGTTGAGAAAAGACAGTTGAAAAACCATACAATATAAAACAAATTATGGGCGGCGCCTGGGTGGCTCAGTTGGTTGGGCGACTGCCTTCAGCTCAAGTCATGATCCCGGAGACCCGGGATTGAGCCCCACATCGGGGTCCCTGCTCAGCGAGAAGCTTGCTTCTCCCTCTCTCATTCCCCTTGCTTGTGTTCCCTCTCTGGCTGTGTTTCTCTCTGTCAAATAAATAAAATCTTAAAAAAAAAAAAACAAATTATGTAATTTTTGAAAGACACAATCTAGACCTACATACTTTTTCATATATGTATAGTAAAAGTATTAAATTATGATCTATAAAGGCATATACCAAAATCAAGGTAGTGATTGCCTCCAGGAAGGAAGGTGGAAGCAATGTTCTAAGAAAAGGACAAAGTAGAATTCAACTCTATTTGTGATGTTTCAATTATTTTATCTTTTAAACCTGATGTAAATATGATGACATTTAACATTTATTGGTGACTTTTTATATTTGTCTGGAATATTTTAAAGTTTAAATCCTCTTCAAAAAAAATTAAGAATTATGGGCGCCTGGGTGGCCTTTGGCTCAGGTCATGATCTCAGAGTCCTGGGATCGAGGCCCGCATCAGGCTCTCTGCTCCGCAGGGAGCCTGCTTCCTCCTCTCTCTCTCTCTCTCTCTGCCTGACTCTCTGCCTACTTGTGATCTCTTTGTCAAATAAATAAATAAAATATTTTTTAAAAAATTAAGAATTAGTTTGTCTTAAAATTGCTAATCTAGGTGGGGAGTCCAAAATGGTTTAGTTGGGAAACTGTCAAAAGCTATAGAGGGTCTGAGATGTTATTTTACATATAAACTAACAATGTAGCTTTTCACAGTTCCATATATGCTAACAGAAGACATGAAGCTCCTGGGTCAGAAACAAAAGACTTTATTGCTCATGGTAAGAGATGCAAGCAGAACACCAGCATTTATGCAAGCTCCCCAGATCTCATTTCCCACAGAGCAATAAAAACGGGTTATATTTAGGAGAGTGACACTGAGCTTATAGAATCCTAATATTTTTAATGGGCGGTGAGAATGTTGGCCTGCACTCTAGATACTATGTCTCTTTTCTAAGGCTGTGGGCGAATCGGCCCTTTGCTCCAGCTGGAGATTTTATCTTCCAAGACTGATCACTATACAAGCATCCTTGAAAAGACAACCCAGGATGAAAATAGACAATGACTTTACTCATAAAATTTTCAGAAACCCAAGTGACCTATGAAGAACTATCTCCTAGCAGGACACTTGCAATATGTGAAGACATATTCCACTGTAATAGCAATAACAGGAGTAATTATTATATGTGTTAAGAACCTATATTTAAAGTCTTAAAATATAATACAGTACTTAGCTTGTTCGAACTAAAAACCTCTATAAGCTGAAAATCATAAAATCAGAAGAATGAACCTTTAACACAAGCCAGGTCAGTAAGACACTAACGATTATGAATAAAGCTATCTTGTAACAAAATAATAAAACAGCTTTGTGCCTCAAACAATGTTTCTTAAAATATTAAATGTCACTTTAAAATTTTATCAGGAAAGAAAAAAAACAACTACATAAGACCAGAATATTTAAATGTATTCCAGCCCATAAATATGCTGAACCATAAACAAGGTGCCATGACATAAAATAAAATGAGCTATAGATATGCTTTAGAATTAACTTCAGTACACATTATGATGCATAATAGCTGATGGAATCTTTAAACAACTCATAATGTATGTTTTACTTCTTTATGTTAATACAAAAATATTCAAAATACCACACAAAGTTTTTTAAAGGCTTACATTGAAATTCCAAGAAAGTCAACCTGAATTTTGACATAAGAAAAATGATAATGTATGGTTATATAAAATTTCTCCATCTATAAAAGACATAAAGCATTTTTACATGCAAAATGTTAAAATGCTAATTCTCAAACAACTTAGAAGCAAAAAAAAGTATGAAGACATATATACTGTGTACTGGTCTAATAACTAAAGGCTTCTTAGTCCACAGTGGTGCCCATTAAAACATAATTATTATAGTGTCTGAGCAGAGGATCGGAGTGTAAGACAGTGGGAACAGCACAAGTGTTGAAAGCTAACTTTGTCAGGTCTGACTCCCAGCTCTGCCACTTCACAGCTTTATGCCCATGAACAAGCCACAACTTCTACAGCCTCAGTTTTGTCACCGGCAAAATGAACAGAATAATATCTAAGTTATATTCCAAATGGCCAGGGCTAGGTCTGGCACATAATAGTTTTCCATATTAGTTCTTCAGGTTTTAAGGCTTTTTACCTCATATTTTAAAATCTTAATAAGTAAACAAAAGAATACAGGTCAATGTGGCTTTGAACTCCAGTTTATTAGGTGCCAATGATCTTCTTTCATAAGTGTAGGTCATTCAGAGAGGGCCATGGCTGACTGATCCTTGTGGGGGAAAAAAGAAATTCATGTGCTATCCCTTACTTAAGTTCCAGGAGAAACACGTGTGTTATAGGAGTTAAGCCATTCTATCAAATACCCAAAAAATAGAAAGAAACATCTTGCATTAAAGTAATAAGACAAAAACCAGTATGTGGCTTTGCTAATAGAAAGAACTCCAGGCCAGAAATTAGCACAAGTGAGTCACAGTTCCACTCGTTCTTCTAATTAGCTGAGTGGTTTTGGGAAAATAATATAGTTCCTATTCAGAGGGCCTCCATTTATCTGTCAAAGATAGTTTCATTTATTCTAATATTTATAAATTTTTTGTGTCAGGCTCAGGCATTTTTAAAAAATAAGTCAGGGACAATCCTTGCCTACGGCTGACACTATTAGTTTCCTTCTCTACAGCCATTGGCTCTTCTGCCCCCACAATTTTCCCAGATTTAATAAAGATGGAAGGAATGGAAGGAGGGAGGGAGGGAGGGAGGAACAGAAAGAGAGAAGGAGGGAGAAAAAGAGGGGAGGGAAGGAAGAGACGAGACAAGACCCTATTTTGTTCAAGCCTCACTGTGCCTAGCTCCAAGAGATAAATCATGACAATTATTCCCTTTGCCATATATTCTTTTTAAAAATGATTTTTTATTTATTTGAGAGAGAAATCATGTGTGCACAAGCACAAGGCAGAGGGAGAAGAAGCAGACTCCCCAGCGAGCACAGAACCCAACCAAGCGCTCAACATAGGGCTCAGGGCTCAACACAGGGCTTGATCCCAGGAACCTGAAATCATGACCAGAGTGGAAGTCAAGACACTTAACCAACTGAACCACCCAAGCTTCCCACCAAGGATTCTCTTTTCCAACCTCTCTTGCAACCAGGAGTGGCTATGCAGTCCAGTTCTGGTAAGTAAGGCATACAGGAATATGAAGCGAACTTCTGGAATAAATTCTCTTCATAATGAAAGGAGACCTCTTTCCCACATACTCTGCCTGTCTGCTTGGGATGTTAGGGACACGGTGCTTGAAAGTGGGACAATCACCTTGTGACCATGAAGATACAAACATAAGGAAAATGAATCAGTTCATTTAGGATGAAGGAAAAATCTTGGTCTTTAATACTATGAATGAGCCACTAAATATTCCTTCACAATTTTTATTAAATAATGTGCATCATTATGATTTAAGCTCCTGTTCCCTGCGTATTTCTTACTCACAATTAATTGCATTCCTATTCTATACACCCCATTCAGGTGAGTTTTCTATTGGTAGAGGAGACAGACAAATCATTAGAAAAGCGCTATGGAGTGCTAAATAATTGCTCTGATGTAGGTAGAGATAATTATTTCTGTTTTACCTACTGACAGGTTGCTGCAAGGACAAAGAAGAAAATAAGTATGAAAATCCCAAGGAAAAAAAAACATGCAGTTCAATGTAAGAGATTAACTGGTATTAAAATATGAATTGCATCAAATATCTAGAAATGCCAAAATCCTGTGAGAGATGTATAATATTAATAATAATGATGATCACAGCTAACGCTTTTATTTAGAGAATATATGTATTTGCTACAACAAAAATAATGAGTTGGAGTTAAATAATTGGAATTTTTGAAAATGCTTCATAGAAATTATTTTCCCTCTATGATGGAGGATATTAACATTGGTTTTTCTGATAGTCTTTTTTAAGAGTAAGTGCATTTAGTGGATATCTCTCCCTTCCCTTGAACGATTCATCATTGCTGTATTTGACATATAGGGTTTGGGATAAGTATGTGTATGTATGTGTGGTGTGTGTGTGTGTGTGTATACGCCCCTTTGTGTGTGTGTCCCTTTGTGTGTGTGCCCTTTGCGTGTGTTAAGGACACTTAACATGGAGGAGGGGGCACCTGGGTGGTGTGGTCTGTTAAGCGTCCAACTTTTATTCAGTTTAGGTCATGATCTCAGGGTGGCGGGATCCAGCCCCTCATCAGGCTCTGCACTTGTAGGGAGTCTGTTGGAGATTGAATCCCAGCTCTGCCACTTCACAGCTCTCTCTTTCTCTCTCTCCCTCTCCCTCTGCTCCTCCCCTGGCTCATGCGCACGCTCGCGCACTCTCTCTCTCTCTCAAATAAATAAATCTTTTATAAAAATGAACACTTAACATGGGACCTATCTTAATAATCTTAAATACATAATCCATTATTGTAGCCTACAAAACCCAGCCTTTGATTTGTTTTCTTCCTCCCAACTAGCACTCATATTCCCAATTACTTGAGCTCATCCAGAAATTAGTCTATTTTGTGGAGCCAGAAACTCATTTAGCTCTTGATAACCAGGCCCAGTTCAAAGTACAAGCCCCACCTTGACTTTCTCAGTCACTAGAATGGCTACTTCTTAGAACCACACCAATACCACCCCCAAGCACTGATCATGACCATCTCAGATGTATTTATATATTTTTAAAGATTTTTATTTATTTATTTGGCAGAGAGAAACACAGCTAGAGAGGGAAAACAAGCAGGGCGAGAGAGAGAGAAGGAGAAGCAGGCTTCCTGCCGAGCAGGGAGCTCCATGCAAGGCTCCATCCTGGGACTCCAGGATCATGACCTAAGCCGAAGGCAGACGCTTAATGACTGAGCCACCCAAGTGCCCCTGTATTTATATTTTTTAGCCTATGCATGCAAGTAACATTCAGTCTATATCTGCTACCTTGTTTGAATGCCCTCCTAGTTCCTATGTTGACCCTCGACTCAGATAATCTAGAGCTTTTTCCCAAATAAAATATTTAGCTCCACTACTACATGCTTTCTTTAAAGGCTATTTATTTATCTGTCAGAGAGAAAGAGAGAGCATACACACAAGCAGGGGGAGTAGAAGGAGAAGCAGGCTCCCCACTGAGCAGGAAGCCCAACAGAAGGCTCAGTCCCAGGGCACTGGGATCTTCACCTGAGCTGAAAGCAGTCATTTAACTGACTGAACCAGCCAGGCCCCACATGCTTTCTTTAGAAAACTCAAATATTAAGTCTTTAAGCTGCTGTCACTTAAAATAATGTCAGGAAGAATTAATAGAGGAAAAGAACCTAGGCTTGTAACCATGTCATCAAGAAGTACCAATGTTAAAAATAGAACGATCCTATGACCCAGCAATTGCATTACTGGGTATTTACTCCAAAGATATAGATGTAGTGACAAGAAGGGGCACATGCACCCCAATGTTCATAGCAGCAATGGCCACAAGAGCCGAACTGTGGAAGGAGCCAAGATGCCCTTCAACAAACAAATGGATAAAGATGTGGTCCATATATACAATGGAATATTACTCAGCTATCAGAAAGGATGAAAACCCACCACTCACATCAACATGGATGGAACTGGTGGAGATTATGCTGAGTCAAATAATTCAAGCAGAGAAAGACAATTATCATCTGGTTTCATTCACAATTAGAACATAAGGAATAGCATGTAAGACCATATGGGAAGGGAGGGAAAACTGAAAGGGAAGAAATCAGAGAGGGAGACAAACCATGAGAGACTCTAGACTCTAGGAAACAAACTGAGGGTTTCAGAAGAGAGGCAGTTGGGGGGATAGGGTAGCCTGGTGATAGGTATTAAGGAGGGCACATGTCATGATGAGCACTGGGTATTAAACACAACTAATGAATCATTGAACACTACAACAAAAACTAATGTGTACTATATGGTGGCTAACTCAACATGATAGAACAAAACAAAACAAAACAAGTTAAAATAAAACAAAACAAAACAAAACAAAACAAAACAAAATAAAATAAAATAAAATAAAATAAAATAAAATAAAATAAAATAAAACAATTGTCTAAATAGCAGGGGGGGAAAGTTACCAATGTCCCTCTGAAGCATTAAGACAGCACCCACTGCTGTTCAAATAAGGAAAGGAAACTAGCATTAACTGAGCATCCGTGCCAGGCTCTGTGTTAAACTTTTTGAGTTATATCACATTATACTCACAATTATCCTATAAAATAGGTATTGCTAGTCCCTCAGTTGATAGGTAAGGAAATGGAAGTAATGCTACATAACTGCCTTTAGGCAATACAACTAGTAAATTTAGAGTGAGAATTGGAACCCACATCCAGCTGAGGCTGATCTCTGCAGAGAAGGCGATCCTATGAGTACTCTGAACCATTCCAGCATTTTCTCCGATTAAATAAGGACACTTGCTGAGTCTTAGCTCTAGACTTTGATGTTATATTTTAACCAGCCATGGTGCCCGTGCTCTTTCTGCCAGACACACTGCCCAGTGCGTTGGTGAGGGGGGAAGCATAATAAGAAATTAGATATGACTACTGTAAAAGGTTTAATAATAGTCATGACTGCAGAGAAAAAAGTAATCTGCGTCATTTTCTACCTTAAAAGAAAGTGTCGGCCAGGAAATAACTAAGGTTAAACTAAGTCTGGGGCTCATCATAATTCAGCACCATAGGCAGCAAAAGAGGGGCAATAAAACTGAAATATGAGACAGACAAGAGATAAAGGGAAAAGAAAGAAAATGCTTAACTCCCAAGTTCCTCCAAAGGAATTTCAAACTGTTGAGGGTTTTATTCGCCCTTTCATTCAGGGCCATTTGTCTCCCTTATGCCACCCAAGCTCCTTCCTGCAGAAAAGCCATTCTCTCTCATACCTGACAGTGCAAATTACTTCCTCCAAGAGGCCCAAACCAGTTTGTTTAACTGGTTCAACTGTGGCTTTGCTGACACAGGTATCAACCACCCTTCTAGGAAGCATTTCACAGAGCACAAATGGGGGCTGACCACTTTCTCTTCTGGTAAGAGGTCAAGCAACACCTAAGACCAGGCAGGATGTGGCACCAGACTCATCTGTATTGGTTACGCAAGCAAAGATTATTTCCATTTCACTAATACCACACAGAGCACTTGAAACCTAAGGAAGTGGAGACGCTGGTAAGAAGCTGACTGTGACTCTACATTCTTCCCTAAACTATAGAAACTCCCTGGAGTGGTCACCAGGCTTGAGGAAAGGATGTTGGGAGCAAAATGGAGTGAAATAGGAGTATGTTGTAAAGACAGGCAGCGATGGAGGTTGCCTGGGAATACACATTAAAGACAAAGATGAAATTTCTGGAATAAAATAGTGTATTATGTGAATTCACCAAACACATTCAACCTACTATTAAGCCAAGCTGCGCATTTATATGACTAAACCCAGACCAGTCTTAAAGAGTTTCTCTAGGGTTCATATGCTAATGGATCCCCAACTTCAATATGACCAGCCCCACTCTATGACCTTTATTGGACCATCCTGCCCTGTGTTTATACTATTCTCTGATGATTATACTATTATTATTCTATAATTACATTATCATCATATGATACCATTATATATACACTATTATAATATATACATTATTTATTATACTATTCCTTGATCTGTACTGTGTAAGGGTACTACAACTTTCACACCCCTAATGAGCACAGGAACAAACATCAGAATCAAAGTTTCCCCCCAAATGACCCAAATTTCGTGTTTGGATTTTAGTAGGAAAAGAGAACTACTTTTATGCTCTTTTCCGAAGACATTGGGTCTTCTGCTTGAGGAAAGTTGTCCTCCTCGGTGGAGTAGAAAGAACAGAGTATCTACCAAAGCCATCAGGCTAGCCAAACCAACCAAACCAGCCACTGTGGTAGTTATCCACAGGGGCATGGATATCACAAGCTGACATACATCCTCATTCCCCAAATTAAATCCCACATATATTTATGAGAGTCAGAAGAATCTATACTCAACAGTTTGAAACAAAAGAGCACTATCCACAGCGGGATGCTAACTGGTATTACTCAAAGGGGTTCAACAGTCAGCTAGGTTTGGGAAATGCCAAGTTAAAGAAGTAAAAAACAATTTTTTTACCAAAGCATTTCCCAGAGACTTTAACCTGTTCATCCATATCGTCAGTTTACCATATGGGTACTATATTATGTGGAATTATAAAAATAAAAAGTACCCATTTGGGGCACCTGGGTGGCTCAGTCATTAAGCATCTGTCTTCGGCTCAGATCATGATCCCAGAGTCCCAGGATAGAGCCCTGCATTGGGCTCCCTGCTAGCCAGGAATCCTCCTCCTCCCTCTCTCACTTCCCCTGCTTGTGTTCCATCTCTCCCTGTGTTTCTCTCTGTCAAATAAATAAAATCTTTAAAAAACAAAAGTTCCCATGTGGGGGGCACCTGGGCAGCTCAGTCTTGAGCATCTGCCTTTGGCTCAGGCCATGATCCCAGGGTCCTGGGATTGAGCTCCACATCAGGCACTCTGCTCAGTGGGAAGCCTGCCTCTCCCTCTCCTTCTCCTACTCCCCTGCTTGTATTCCCTCTCTTGCCATCTCTGTGTCAAATAAGTAAAATCTTTAAAAAAAAAAAATCCCCCCTTTGGAAATCCTTTTAAAATGGAGCAAATTTCGGGTGCCTGGGTGGCTCAGTGGGTTAAAGCCTCTGCCTTCGGGGTCCTGAGATCGAGGCCCGCATCGGGCTCTCTGCTCGGCAGGGAGCCTGCTCCCTTCTCTCTCTCTGCCCGCCTCTCTGCCTGCCTGTGATATCTCTCTTTGTCAAATAAATAAATAAAATATTTTTTAAATAAATAAATAAAATAAAATAAAATGGAGCAAATTTCTAGACTATGTCCTATACTGGAAAATGAATGTACATGACCCAGACAGAACATTATTGTCTTAAAGCTTACACTTAACCATAGATATAATAACGAGATAGTAAAATGTATCTTCACTGAGAAAACAAACAAACCAAGACAGGGGAGCAAAGAGGCTTTCATACCTATGATTTCTGTGACTCTGACAATGCTTGTTGTTGTGTCAAGTGTGGATATGATAATATTTAAACAGAAGACTGTGACTACAGTGTGAAATTAAAGGAGATTGACTAAAAGATAGAGACAATGACAGCTCCTACTACAAATGAGGACCAGGAGTTTCCTTTTTTAAAACTCACTAGAATGAAGGCCTCCTTGAGGAGATACTACTCCATGTAGTCCCAGAATTAGATAAAAGAGATGATTTATCATAAAGTTACTTTTATACAAATTATCCTTTCTGAAAAAAATCATATCCTAATTCCTGCTTTTCATCTTTAAAATTTCAAAATTCCCCTTCTAAATTGGGGTTATAAAGTTAAGTCTGGCTCGACACATGATCATGACCAACACTGTGCCAATTCAGTACCATTACTAGCAGAAAATAATCAAGTATTCAAGACAGTCACACTCAAATTAGTTGTCTTTTAGAAAGAAGCAAATCATATGGCACACACACATATATATATACATACCATTCCTCCAAATATTCATCTGCTGCACAATCATGGTATTAATACAAGAGAGAGGGATTAAAACTTTCCCCCAAAGCCAATTTGGATCAAGTTATGCAACAGATATAAATCTACATGAATCCGAAAGAAACATTACATTTTCTTCAATGAGAATCTCCCTGTAGAAGTATTTCAGTTCTAATTTAGCTTCTCCCTAACAAACCCCCTCTTGGCTATACCCAACTCCCTCCAGAAAAGATAGTAATTCTGCCACTACATGCCAAAGAAGTTGTGAACACTTGAGCACCTCATTTATAAAATGACACAATAAAGTATCTAATGCCTTCAGACTTAGAATGGGCTTTCACAACAGTCCATGATCTCATTCCTCTTATGCCCAGGATGAAACAGGTGGTGGGAAATGAATCAATGTAGCCTCAAGTCTCTTCACTTAAGAACTCCAAAGTAGGAAAGACATACGTATCTCTTCACATGCTGCTCTTTAACATAACTAGTGGCTAACATTAATTTCTTCATCTTGGAAAGAAACCTGTGTTTTGCTTCAGAGTTTCTGCCTCCCTGGAGATTAAATTTTCTATGTAGTCTGAAAGCAGCAAAAAGGTAGAGTTCTACTCTCCCTCATTTCTCCATATTTAGATCTCTAAATCTGTCTGTAATTATAACCACCCTGAGAGGCCACCCTGAGTTGTCAACAGTTATTATACATTGTAATTACTGTTTAGCATCACCTCACACAATGCCAGACATATGGTAGGTACTCAACATATATTTGTGGAAAGAAGGACAATACTATACATAAGGATAGTTTTCCCAAAACTAGTTAGTTCCCCAAACTAACTAGAATGACACCAACATTTCATTGATTCATTTAAAAAATATTAGTTTGGGGCACCTGGGTGGCTCAGTCAGTTGGGCACCTGCCTTTGGCTCAGGTCATGATCCCAGAGTCCCAGGATCGAACCCTGCATCGGGCCTGCTTCTCCCTCTCTCACTGCCCTTGCTTGTGTTCCCTCTCTAGCTGTGTTTTTCTCTGTCAAATAAATAAATAAAGTCTTTAAAAAAGAAAGAAAGAAATATTAGTTCATCATAGCACTTAAAAAAGAGAGCAGTAAAAAAACTATTCTCTCCCACCTTGGAATTCTCAAAGAATTAAATAAAGGGTTTCTGGACTGCAGAGATTAGAGAGAAGTACATAGAAGCCATATTAGTTCATGTTCTAACCTTCTGTCTCTTTTCTGAGAATAAAAAGGAAATTCATTGAACAGTCTTAAATAGGTGAGAGAATTAGATAGGATTTATAGTTTGAAAAATTCCATTTGACTCATGGTGAAAAATGGATTGGTAGAAGGCAAGAGATGAGGCAAAATTCCAATTGTTACTAGATTTTTCTTTCTTTTTTTGGAGAAAGCTTTTATTTTTTATTTAAAATCAATTAGCCAAGATACAGTACATCATTAGTTTCAGATGTAGTGTTCAGTAATATATCAGTTGTGTATAACACCCAGTGTCCCTCACATCACGTGTCCTCCTTAACATTACTAGATTTTTCTACTGAAGATGAGCTCAAAAAGTTCTATGCCATAACTGGACAGGCTCTTAACAAGCACACTGAATGACATCATGAGCACCAACATAACCCTCTTGCCCAGATAACCTCCTAATCTGTAGTTACTGTAATCATTTTAACATAAAAAGGACTTTCATTCTATAATTTAAGAAAAACTTCCAAACTCAAACATTCCTGGGATGGCTGGTTTGATAAAGGAGAGGAAAGGGAAGTGAGGAAGGTGACCCTGCTCCACAGGAAGGTGAAAAAGCTAGAGGAATTAAAACACACTTCTACTACTACACATTTTTACCTAAGACCCACCCAGGTGCTTTTAACCATTTATGTATCTCTGTCTTAGAACAGAATCGCGCAAACAGTGGTCTCACAACCAAATCTAGCACCTTAACGTATCAAATCACTCATCTCTTCAAAGACTAAGAATATGTTTTCTCTGATCCCATTTCCATTTGCTTCCTTTTAGGAGTTAAGACACTTTCACTGCTTCTGAAATTACATTGTTCTAAACAATTAAAATATATCTATACATGAAGGAAAAATTAATACGCCAACTTTCATGTAAGTTAATTTCTTATTTTTCCTTTGGCTTTTCAATGTTCCTATTGCATTCATAAAAATAATGTAGACAGTCCTCCAAAGGATAATTAAATAAATTACTTTAGTTTTTACTCAGTGACTAGGCAGCCTACAAAATAATTTCTCTTTAGTAGCTTGTGAATTATACCAGTCTGTTCACAACATATATGGAGTATACTGATAGTCTCTCTTGTAAGTCTTAAACTACAAAAACATCCTCTCAATACAGGATGATCTATTTGATACAGGCTCAATTAAACCTGGAATTTGTTTTAAATGAGCTACAGGCACTTCAGGCAATTGATCATATAGTTTTGTTACAGTTCAGCAAGTGCCTTCTGCTCTTGGCAGCAGAACAAGATTGCTTCAGTACCACGGATAGAGCCTGGCTCCCACCTTTGGCTATATATCTGTATTTACAACTTCCTTAGACCTCCACAATTCCTAGCAATAAATACAGAAACTCAGTGGTAAGTGTAAGAATAATAACGTTTAAGTGTAAGATGTTAAGAATCGGGAGAGTAGCTGATCTGCCTTTTTAAATAACAAATGCAACTTTTCTAGAAAAGAGACCAAAAGCTGCGCCTAGCATGTTACAGTCCAGCAGAGACTGTACTTTCTTGAAACGCTGTCAAATTGAAGTATTTTCACAGAAGCTAAGAACCTATTAAATTTCATTCTTCCATCTACTGTCATACCATAATTAACAGCCATGCATATTTCTTGAGATTTCAACTCTTCTCAACGGGTATTTATTAAGTTGACTACTAGAGCTAATGAGAAAGGACCTCTTTTAAATCGGTCAAACTAAAGCAGAATTTGGAATGTTTTTTATCTTACCATGAGTCCCACTGGATTCTAGGTCCTAGGATCTTTGTCAAGTGTGAACTCTAAGGTAGTTACCAGGTCACAGTCATAAATCTTAGTTCAGACAATATGAAAATATCCCTTCAAAAAAATAGAAAAACTCCTAAAGATTATTTTATCAAAATGATCACATGTAATATTAACTAGAATAAGTCAATAACAAAAGTTTTTTTCATGTTCATTCACTCGGAAACCAGGAAAGAACTGTAGGTTTAGAATCTCTTATCAGAAATCCTTGGGACCATGTTAAATTTTAGAATCCAGGAACTTCTATATTTTAGAAAGTTAGACAACTATATATTGTGTAACTCCTCTACAAGGGCCTGAAACAGCATAAGGGTTCCAACACTTATATTTATGCATCAAAAGCTAACAAATATTCACATGGAGTTGGATAAAGACCATAAATAACTTTACATGATCAGGTAAAACTTTACTGCAAAGGAAAATCAGAACAGACATTTGAGGTTTTGCTACCAAGAGGATTTTAAAAAAACAATTTTCACAACTTCTGGATTTCAAAATTTTGAATATGAGACAGTGGATCTGGATTTATTGAGGACTAGGCATTACTGATGCACTAAAATTTAATATTTACAATGAACCTCTGAGGAACATTGTTTTTATTCCCATTTTGTCGGTGAGACAATGTAGGTTCAAAGAAATTAAATAACACGATTAAGCTCACACACTACTAAGAGGAGTAACCAAGAATCAAAGGACGTCTTTACAGGGCTTACACTGAATTTAATTATGACTAAAAAGAAAAGTAAACCAATATTTACCAAGAAAACTAAACATGATGATGTATTTATCTAGCATCATCTAAAAGTATAATTCCCGGAAGGAAGGAAGGAAGGAAAGAAGGAAGGAAGGAAGGAAGGAAGATCGGTCCCCCTCAGCAGGGGTAAAGTCTGGGGAACTACAAGGAAAGGGGAAGATGACCTGCGACCTCCCCTGGCCAAACAGTATGCAAAAAAAATTACAGATATGCATATAATATGACAGCATTGCCATAGAGCTAGACAAGACTTTAAAGATCACTAGCTATTCCTTAAAAGAAGCCAATTTATTATATACAGTCATCAGTTCCATTTGCACACCAGCCTTTCCAGTTACATTTGCTATCATGAGGATGTTACTATCCCCAAAACTGACTACCTATTTGGCCAAGAAAAGTTCCATACTGTTAACCTGTTAGAGACAGATGGACCTGAACTGAGATGTGTCAGTACATTAAATAATAATGAAGGTGACCTTGTGTGGGAGTCAGCCAATGTCTGGTAATGGTGTCATACAAAACTGGTTGAGATTCCCAAGGAAGACTGCGCCTTGACTCTGCCACTTACTAGATCAGCATGACCAATTTACTGATCTGCTATTTCAAAATTCTGCATATTGATTATGTGTTACTTTCATAGTAATAAACTAATATGTTTACTAGAAATAAAGCTGCCTTTACTATCTATGGCTAAATTATGCCTTATACACATATATAGGGCATCCAGAGGTGAGGCAAAACAATCAAACCAATATATAGAAGAAAACTGTTACAGAAAAAGAGCCTGAATTAACACTACCCTTTATGAAGTTATCATTACAGTGCATTTTAGCTTCCTTGTATTTGCTTATCAGCATATCGGTCTAGCTGCATTGCTAAGATTTTAAAATCCAACCTTATACATAGTGCATAGTATATCTCAAAGAATGACAGCTATCATTTTTATCATGCACATAATGCCTATATATTTTCTTTATGCCCAACCCAAATAACTTCACAAAGATCATTAATACTTTTTTAATAGTATTTTCTTTTTACCCTATTTATGGGTTTGTTTTTCTGAACACATTAAAACCCTAACTCTCTCCTCCTGTAGGGAACACAGTCTGTTAATTTTGGATCCAACTGAATTGAAACAGCCTGTATCCAGGATATCTACTCAGGAGGAACTCAGACACCGAGGAAAACCCAATCTGGTGCTTGGGAATAATTTGGCAAGCAATATACAGAGGGAGGAAAAGAATCACTTGGCAGGCGATAATATACAGGGAGGAAGAGAACTATGGACGAAAGGAGCAGAGTATCCAGCTGTAGGTGGTGGTGAGAAAACTGATCACAATGCAGTCAAAAGAAATACTCAGATGTATACAACCGATAAGGGGTAGAATTTAAATTCAAATCTTAGAAATCTGGCTCCAAAGCTCTTGCTCTTAGGCCCCAAGCAATACTCTAAATACAATACCTGGCTCACACAAATTGAAAGAGCGGCCCCCTTTCACTGTTTCAGGAGCAGTTCCAGATGTTTCCATCACAAACTTGCCCCTTGTCTCCCACTCAGAACTTGGCCTTCAGACTCAGCCATAATTTCACATTCCAAACTGTTTTTTCTGATCCTAGACAAAATAACTAACCTGATTGAAGTGATTCAGGTAAAACATTTCCTGGAGGTATGATGACCTGGCAAGTCCCTCTTTGTCACTATATTCCTAAGCTTTAGTCAAACATTAAAAGGGGACTATACCAGGCCTGGTTTTATTTCAGTGATAGTCACTCGTTCTGAAGTGATTAGGTGGAAAATAACCTTGGCCGGTTCCCAGTATAATTATAGCCCACAGTTCTGATGAAACAGAATCTGAGAAACTAAAGAAATTTTTCTTAACCATAGATGAGGGATATGTACATGCATGTAACCCCATATATGCACAAGATCTGACGGGTACATCTGCTTGTGCATGTGAAAAGATAGAGGGGGAAAAGGGTCTTTGAAGATATGCCATTGAAAAGTGGAACTGGGTCACTGCTTGCCCCCATATTTCCATTGTATAAATTTAAAAAGGCACCACTTTGGGGTGATTGAAGCCACAAGAGAACATGGCCTAACTAACAGATTGCTTCTGGATAAATTAGGAAGGGATACCTCTTTCTCTAGACGGGTACTGCTCCGTGACAGGGTACACAGCTTGGCAAGGAAACCACAGGTGAAATTTAGCTCCTATTTGCACCATCGACTAAGTGCTCTTGTATTTGACATAATCTACACAGCATACATGGCAGGCCCCATGCCCAGCACAGAGCCCAACACAGAAACTGATCCCAACTTGGGGACGTCTAATCCTGGAGACATGAGAAAGACAGACTTAACTAACTAAGCAAATGACATGACACCTTAGGGAACCAATGGGGACATTTAAGACAATGAGGGTTGACAAATAGACCATTATAAATATAAGCACTGCATAGGACAAAGAATTTTGCCAGCCTTAAACACCTTACATTGGTACCAGAGACATGATTACCTAGAGTTCATGAAGAAAAGGCTAGAGATTCAGAAGTCAAGATAATCACATGAGAAATATTAGAAGCCACCTACCAGTTCTGACTTCTTCCACTAACCCAGAGAGACCTCCTCAGTTATACTTCTAACTTTTATCATGAAGGTTAATTCATAGGAACTTAATATCATTATTAGACCAAAGAACCAAATCATGCATAGACCCAACACAAATTCAAAGATCCAGGGAGGCACTGCTGATGGAAGCCAAATTAAGAGTTAGAAGAATGATTGTGAGAGAGAAAAGAAAAAAGAATCCCTATGGTATTTATTTTTCTCTCTTCATGATGACATTCAAATGCCTTCTGGCATCCTAACATGTCCTGGGAGTCTTCAACTTTTTTACAATAGATCAATTCATTGGCTGTCACCTGCCAGATAGCAGAGGCCTTCACATTTAGGTTTTATGGTTTTGTTCTTGTTTTTTTGTTTCTGTTAGTCTGGGGGGGTGTCAAGGAGCAGAGTGGGGGAGAGAGAGAGAATCGTAAGCAGGCCCCATGCCCAGCACAGAGCCCAACACAGGGATCAATCCCTGAGATCATGACCTGAGCCGAAAACAAGAATCAGACACTCAACTGACTGAACCACTCAGGCACCCCAAGATATGAAATTACTCAAAACCTCTCCCCCAGGTGGGCCTTTCCCACTGGTGTCCCGGCAGTGACTGATACAGTCTGATCTGCAGGACGCCAAGGTCTTCGACCACAACCATCTCCTTGTCATCTAAAATGTCATTAGTAACTTTTTATTTCCTTGAGTTGAATGTTTCCCTCTCCCCAATACTCTAACAAAGATAATAGAATACATTTCCCCACATACATACACAGCTCTCTTCTTTACCTCCCGATCACTGTTTGAATGTCAGTGCTACCTTCTCTGAAGACCCTACTTAAAATTCAATTCCACCACCACCCCGCCCCCTCCTTGCTTTATTTCTTCCTGTAGCATGTACCACCATCTGACATGGGTACCTTTTTTTATATTTCTTTATTTTCTAACCCCTCCCTCCCCTTCCCACTTGAGTATAAATTCTATGGAAGAATTTTTTATATATTTTGTTTATACCTATATATCAAAAGCTAGAACAGTACTTACAACACAGTAAATGTTCAATGAGCCCTTGTTGAATGAATAAATTAATCATCCATCAGTGAATAAATAAGTGAATGATGTATCTGGTATAAATTGGTCTGCAAGCTTCTTTTAATACAGAAGACCAGGCAGGATAGAAGTCTACAAACCTGGGAGAAGTGATCTGAGAAGAATTTGAAAAATAAGAAAAGAGAAATAAAAAGCCCTACTCTCACCTTTTGTGAGGTTTTTTTCCCGCCAACATTTTATAGGACTACCTGAAAAAAAAATCGTGTTTCTGTAAGTCAGGGGAAAGATAGGACTATCTTCAAAATACATGACCCATTATAACTGAATTGTCTCCCATACAGTATGGGCCCCAATGAATGTTATTTCAACACTGTTCCCTTCAGTAATACAAGTATTAACCATTTTATCTTACTATTTCCTCTATAACTGTATGTGTAACGGTGAATGTGTCTCCTTGCTCATTTAAGGTTGCATTTTCATTTCTTCCCTCTACCTTCCTGTCTTCCCTTCAACCTCTCCAGCAAAAGCCACCTATCCAGACCTAAAATTAAGGAGTTTCTACATTGAGCACAAACAGAAGCACCCATAAATAAAATAAGTCTGTGTATTCTAGACCTTTGAGAGAAGGGTCTGTTAGGAGCATAAGAACACTTTAATCCAAGACATTATTTTCAGCAAAGCTGTCACTGTTCTGACATGTATGGGTCCCAAACTACATTTAATAGTACTGAATACTAAGTATGGTTTTATGTAAGTTAACATTATTTAGGTCAATTTTCAAGTTTTAAGATACTAATTAATATATTTCCCTCATGTGTGTCTTCTAAAGCTTTCCATATTATTTACTGTGATTTTTATCACCCCTTAGAGTCATGTGTTTCCCACAGGTGTTCCGGGGCCAAGCTCAGTCCTCTTCTCTTTATTGACACTTGAGAGCATCCCATAGCATTAGAAAACTTCTATACGCTAAAGGCTGGAATGGTGGTTATCAGGGGTGAGGGGGAAAGGAAAATAGGGAGTTATTAATCAACAGGTATAAAGTTTCAGTTGACTAAGATGAGTAAGGTCTAGAAATCTATGGTATAACATTGCATCTATAGTCAACAAGAATGTACACTTAATGTTTGTTAAGAGGATAGGTCCCATTTTATCACCATAAGAGTTTTGTTTTTAAAGATGATATCCATATGCTGATTAATTCCCTAACATTTATCTCTAAATCTCTCCCCCTGAGTGCCTGGCTCATATCGACTTGCTCTCATATCTACATCTCCACTCAGATATGGAATAAGCAACTTAAATGTAACAGATCCAAAATGGAGCTCTTGATTTCTGTCCAGCACTAAAAGTTAAGTGGACACGTTAAATGCAGTATTTTTTCTGAACTTTTCATAAACTAGAGTGTGTTGTTGATTTCTGAGGGTTTCCCAGACTTGGGAGTGTATCCAGAAATGGCGTTTTACAACACTCCCAAGAGATTCTGTTCTGGAACCAAACAGCTTTGAAGCAAAACCTATGGTTTTCCACAAGAACCAAACCACTGAAGCCAAACACACAGGCCTGGAGTAGAAGTAATCCACGAAGAGGAAGGAGGCTGAACTACCTACATAGGGCTGATAATGTGATTTACAGGAACAGCTGTGATGTAACCTAACTTCAATTTACAACAATAATTAATAATAATAATAATGAGAGATGTTAGGAAAAGGAGGTTGGAATCTGACACAATGCCTTCATTTGGGAACATCACCAAGGATTTAGAAGACAAATCAAAATCTAATTCTGGGTCAAGAGAGAATAAGCTAGCAGCCTTGCCATCACTCTATACTGAGAGCTTTTTTAAAAAACACTGATAGCTCACCCAACCACCCACCCTCCTCCCCTCTAAACAATGAATTTTGGAACAGTGAAAAAATAAAATTAAATTAAAAAAAAAAAACAATGATAGTGAGAACCCTTATTACTATGTGCACTGTCACATCCTGAAATTCAGGTTTAAGATGTGTGAGTGTCTTTCCCCTAGGCTTGTGCAAGGTCTACAATTCCAATCTCATGTGAGTTTTTTAAAAACTACTTCTATCTTGTAGCTATGCCATGAAATCATAAAGATGAGGAGAGAACCAATTCCCATACCTCTTTCAGGAAAAAGTAAGAACATTCCCACAAAATGATGGTAGCAAGGCCTCAGCAGACAGAGGCCATTATCACATTAAGAATCCCACTGCAGGGCACCTGGGTGGCTCAGTTGGTTAAGCCACTGCCTTCGGCTCAGGTCATGATCCCGGAGACCCGGGATAGAGTCCCACATTGGGCTCCCTGCTCGGCGGGAAGCCTGCTTCTCCCTCTCTCACTCCCCCTGCTTGTGTTCCCTCTCTGGCTGTGTTTCTCTCTGACAAATAAATAAAATCTTTAAAAAAAAAAAAAAAAAAAAAAAAGAATCCCACTGCTGTAAAAAAAAAAACTGGTTCTAGAATCATGCTGACCTTGGTCCCATACCAGCTTAGTGACAGACTGATTCTGTGCTCTTAAAAGTAAGTTACTTAATTGCTCTGAGCCTTAGTTTCCTCATATATGAAATAAGAATGACAAAACCTACATGGAAGGAGTACAGTGAGAATTATTTACTCATGTATTTAAAGTGCCTATGCAGTATCTGTCTCATAGTAGGCTCTTATTAGTAGATTAACTTTTAAATCCCACAGTATACTTTTAAAGCTTTACCATCTTAATATTTACTACATTTGGGGGACTGCAGGAAGCTGCCTCCAAAAAGCAGAAAAGAAGATTTATAATCTGAATAATTTAGAGTTTCATAAAGTACAATGAAGCATGTAGGAGGCTCTATCAAAAATCATGAATAAGCTACCTTGCTTGTATTCTGCAGCTAATTCCCAGTTTTTCACGTAAGGAAGGAAACAGATGGTAACAGTCCAAAGGAGTGACTAATCTAAAACAACTCTGAGGTTTGTCTTGACATTTGCCTCGAATTAAGTTGTGTGGATAACCAGGGAGAAGGATGTTTTAATGTATCTTCCACAGAAAAGTTGGACTCTGGACAACCAGCCTGACCATGGCCCTTTCCTACATCACCCCCCACATGAAGCAGACCTAGCAGACCCTCAATGAAGCTGATTTAATGAAACAGGATGGGACGGGGGAGGGAGACAAACCATAAGAGATTCTTAATCTCAGGAAACAAACTGAGGGTTGCTAAAGTGGGGGGAGGGATAGGGTGGCTGGGTTATGAACACTGGGGAGGGCATGTACTATGGTTTGTGCTGTGACTTGTGTAAGACTGATGATTCACAGACCTGTACCCCTGAAGCAAATAATACATTATATGTTAATGAATAAATAAATAAATAAATAAACAAACAAACAAACAAAATCTTAAAAAAAAAAAAAAGGCTGTATAAGCCAATCTTCACTCATTCAAATTCTCCCAAAAACAGAGATGGCTTCATGCCTTGGGTAAAATCTACATACACGAAAGGTACAAATGGAATGAATATGAAAATATCAACAGAGCAACTGATTGGATCACCCCAGATAAATCAAAACATACATAATTAAAATACAGATAGTGAAGATTTGGGTATGCTGTCCTTTGGTGATAATTCATAATATTAGTTTTGCAATGACAAAAGGTCTAGCAACAGAAATGTTATTATGGTCTAAGAACCAAGGAGAATATCCATGAGAACACAGTCCCATAAAGTACTTGTGTTGGGCAATGCATTGATAACCAGAGATAAAGATGGCACTTAAGTCAATCCCATGGAGATCTCTAAATTCTAGGCCTATATTTTGAAATTCCTTTTTTTAAAAAAAAGATTTTATTTATTTGACAGAGAGAAACACAGTCAGAGAGGGAACACAAGCAGGGGAAGTGAGAGAGGGAGAAGCAGGCTTCCTGCTGAGCAGGGAGCCCAATGTGCAACTCGATCCAGGGTTTCCGGGATCATGACCTGAGCCGAAGGCAGTCGCTTAACCAACTGAGCCACCCAGGCGCCCCGTGAAATTCCTAAAAAATGCAGTCTAAACTGAGAGTTGCTGGAGGGCTGTGGGGGAGAGGATGGCGTAACTGGGTGATGGATATTAAGGAGGGCACTTGATGATGAGCACTGGGTGTTATACACAAGTGATGAATCATGAAACTCTATCTTTGAAACTAATAAGTTTCAAAATATGTTAATTAACTGATTTTAAATTGTTTAAAAAATGCAATCTAGTGTTTTCCTCAGGCTTGCAGAAACTAAGACTTCATAGGCCAAAAAAATCTATCCCAGATAAAACACAAGCCTCCTCAGGCTGTAGAATATTGCTTTTAAAATATGGTCTCAATTATCCCCTTTCTCATATTCGCATTTCTTACAATGTGACTTTGTATATCCTCCCATCAAAGGGTGAAATTTATTTCCTTACCCTCCAATCAGGAATGCTCTTGTGACTTGCTTTGAGCAAAAGAATGTGGCAGGGTATTGAGGGCACGTATTGCATGGACAGTGGGTGTGCGGCATAAACAATGAATCTTGGAACACTGAAAAAAATAAATTTAAAGTCAAAAAAAAAAAAAGAAAAAAGAAAAAGAATGTGGCAGAAGAGACTACATACAAAGTCCAGAGCTTAAACCATAAGAAACCTTGCAGCTTCCACATGGTCTCAAAATCTTGCCCACTTGCCACGTGAGTAGAGCAAGCTATCCCCATTGAGGCTGAGCTAATTAACCAGCCACATAACAGTCTGGAAGTCAATTAAGATAAATGAGTAAGCCCAGCAGACAACAAAAAAGCCACATGGCTAGACCCAGCCCACATTTCCAACCAACAGAATGAGGCAAATAAATGGTTGTTATTTTAAGCCACTATGTCTTGGGTGATTTGTTACACAGCAAAAGCTAACCAATACCAATCCCAGGAATAGATGTTTGAAAAAACAAGCTTCCAACATGTAACCTGGATGATGCTGGGTCTGGAGGAGGATTTCTGGGTGAAGGACTGACCCTTAAAATAGAGAGTTCTAAGATGGGATAAAGAACACCAGGCCTGGGATCACCTTCTGAGCCTCCATGTAGCACTTTACCTCATAACATAATAATCATCACAAGGGGCCAGATTTTTACAGTTTTCCTACATTCATTAAATGCCTTAGTGAACAACTACTATGCTTTTACTAAGAGATACAATCCAAATTCTGTCACTGCCAGAAAAGTGGCTTCTCCCAGTTCAAAACGCTTCACAGGTTTGTAGAAATTGCCAGAGAAAGACCTGACTAACCCACAGCAAACATCACCCTCAATGGTGAAAAACTGAGAGCTTTCTCCCTAACATCAGGAACAAGACAAGAATGTCTACTCTCACCACATTTATTCAAAATAGTACTAGAAGTCCTAACCACAATAATCAGACAACAAAAGGAAATAAAAGGCATCCATATTGGTAAGGAAAGAAATAAAGATGCAGATGATGTGATACTACATATAGAAGCCTAAAAACCACCAAAAAACAACTAGAACTGGTAAATGAATTCAATAAGGTCACAAGATACAAAATCAATGCACAAAAATTTGTTGCATTTCTATGTACTAATAATAAAGCAACAGAAAGACAAGTAAAGAAAGCAATCCCATGTACAACTGCATCAAAAATAAGAAAATACCTAGGAATACACTTAACCAAGAAGGTGAAAGACCAATACTCTGAACCTATGAAAGACATGGAAGATGACACAAATGAAAAGAAATTCCATGCTCATGGATTGGAAGAACAACTATGTCAAAATGTCCATACTACAGGGGCACCTGGGCGGCTCAGTTGGTTAGACAACTGCCTTCGGTTCAGTTCATGATCCCAGACACCCGGGATTGAGCCCTGCATCAGGCTCCCTGCTCATCGGGAAGCCTGCTTCTCCCTCTCTCCCCCTGCTTGTGTTCCCTCTCTCACTGTGTTTCTTTCTGTCAAATAAATAAAACCTTAAAAAAAAAAGTCCATACTACAAAGCAATCTACAGAATCTATACAATCCCTATCAAAATACCAACAACATTTTCACAGAGCTAGGAAAAACAAACCTAACATTTGTAGGAAATCACAAAAGACTCAAAACAAATCTAGAAAAATAAAAGCAAAACTGGGGGTATGACAATTTCAGATTTCAAGATACATTATAAGGTTGATCAAAACAGTATGGTACTAGCACAAAATAGATACACAGATCAATAGAACAGAATAGAAAACCTAGAAATGAACCCACAACGTAATGGTCAATTAATCTTCAACAAAGCAGGAAAGAATATCGGATGGGAAAAAGTCTCTTCAACAAATGGTGCTGAGAGAACTGGAAAGCAACATGCAAAAGAATTAAACTGGGCCACTTCTTTACACCATACACAAAAATAAATTCAAAATGGATTAAAGACCTAAATGTGAGACCTGATATCATAGAAATCCTAGAACAGAACACAGGCAGTAACTCCTTTGACATCAGCCATAGCAACTTCTTTCTAGATGTTTCCTAAGGCAAGGGAAACAAAAACAAAAATAAACTACTGGGACTACATTAAAGCAAAAAGCTTTTGCACAGCAAAGGAAACACTCAACAAAACTAAAAAGCAATCTATGGAATGGGAGAAGATATTTGCAAATGACATATCTGATAAAGGGTTAGTATCCAAAATATATAAAGAACTTACACAACTCAACACCCAAAAAAACAAATAATCTAACTTAAAAATGGGTAGAAGACATGAATAGACGTTTCTCCAAAGTAGAAATACAGATGGCCAACAGACACATGAAAAGATGATCGACATCACTCATCAACAGGGAAATACAAATCAAAACTACAATGAGGTATCACCTCAAACCTGTCAGAATGGCTAAAATCATCAGCACAAGAAACAAGTATTGGAGAGGATGTAGTGAAAAAGGAACCCTTGAGCACTGTCGGTGGGAATGCAAAATGGTGCAGCCACTCTGGAAAACAGTATGAAGGTTCCTTAAAAATAAAATAGGACTACCTTATGATTCAGTAATTGCACTACTGGGTATCTACTCAAAACATACAAAAACACTAATTGAAAAGGGTATGTGCACCCCCACGTTTATTGCAATGTATTTACTATGTCTAAATTATGGAATCAGCCCAAGTGTCCATAGAGAGATGAATGGGTAAAGAAGTGATGTGTGTGTGTGTGTGTGTGTGTGTGTGAAATATGGATATATGTGTGTGTGTTTGTATGTACCTATACACACACAATGGATTATTCAGCCATAAAAAATAAAATCTTGCCATTTGCAACAACATGGGTGGAGCTAGAGAGTATCATGCTAAGTGAAGTCAGTCTGAGAAAAACAAGTACCGTATGATTTCGCTCATTCATAGAATTTAAGAAACAAATGAACAAAGAGGAAAAAAACAAGAGGTACAAAGCAAGAAACAGATTGTTAAGTACAGAGAACCAACTAATGGTCACTGATGGGAGGTCGGTGGGGGAATGGGTGAAATGGGTGAAGGGGACCAAGGATATACTTACCATGATGAGCACAAGGTAATGTCTAGAATTGTTCAACCTGAAACTAATATAACATTGTATGTTAACTATACTGGGATTAAAATTAAAATGTAATAAAATTAAAAAAAACAAAAAAAACAAAAACCTGAGGGCCTTTGGGTCTGTCTCATGTCAGTCTCTCTCACACTAGGAGTAATTTTCTCACTCTTTAGATTCAAAGGCAACAACTGTCAGGAACTCTGAGAAGACCCAGGCTTACCTTTAGGAATGATCTGAAATGACCAAATTGCTTTCATCTTTACTTAAATCTTCATCTGTAGATTCCCTCAAGGGAATGAAACTGAGTTTGACAGTAGTGGCACTCCACAAAACCTTTTGTTAGAGCAAATTATGTGTCTTATAAGTTCTCATTTAAAAAGAACCATCAGAGGCCAACATAAGCCTTCACCACCTCTTACAGGCAGCAGATCATACAGAAGTATAAGACAAGGTTTCTTCTGTTTCTTTAAAAAGCAAATTACTCTGAATCCATAGAGAATGTGGAGTTTAAGGTTCAGTATCAGAGAACTGGGGCAAAAATGAGCTGACGCCTGCAATGGGGGTACCAGTTAGCAGAGCCCTGGGAGGAAAGAGGATTCACTCTGGTTTAGAAGTGATCTTTGGGGGGCGCCTGGGTGGCTCAGTTGGTTAAGCGACTGCCTTCAGCTCAGGTCATGATCCTGGAGACCCGGGATCGAGCCCCACATCGGGCTGCCTGCTCGGCGGGAAGCCTGCTTCTCCCTCTCTCACTCCCCCTGCTTGTGTTCCCTCTCTGCCTGTGTTTCTCTCTGTCAAATAAATAAAATCTTTAAAAAAAAAGTGATCCTTGGTGGGGGGACGGGGAGACAGAAGTTTGGGGGCAAGTATTGACTATAGCAACTGCCCAAGAAGATCAGCTTAGGGAAGACAAAGAGAACATAGGAATATATAGGATGAGGCTCAGTTCTTGGAACAAAATTCAGTTCAGACAGAAGCTCTGGGTTGGTCCTTTCTGCTCTACAGATTAATAAGCAGAGAAAGAAAAAAAATGGACAGCTGAAAGAACAAATAAAACCCTTACTCTCTCAATCCTTAAGAAAAAAAAGACCCCATAGCCCTTTCCCCTCACCCATGACAGCAGTTAGGGCTCTGCTCCCCTCTCCAGTCCTTACATCGGAGAGGCAGCCACCATTTCCAAAGCCACCTGCAACCTGAAGCCCACTGGGCTCCTGGCCCCGCCCAGACAGAAAGAGCGTAAGGCTAATGGTTCGTGGACAAAAGCAGTTTAGCGGAAAGGGGGAAACAGCAGGGGAGCCGTGTCATTGATATCAGGCTCCCAGAGATAGCAAGGGCAATGCCTGTTTGACCTTTGGGGAGGCTGCCCCACAGCACCTTCCTCCTCCTCACCTGCTCTCACCTGCTCTCTCAGAGTTAATCAGAGCAGCTCTCCACCCAGGAAAGACAGAATAAAAACAGTCATCTCCTGATAGCTTTCTCTTTACCCTCCTCTCTTCTGTCGGTTCTCTCTCCTGCTGCTCCCTCTGAGACACTAGAGTTTAATTTTTAGGGCCTGAAGGGAGAAACTGCCCTTTTATGGGAATACTTACACAGAACCCCAGGATAATAGCACATACCATGACCAGTTAAGCCAGCTGATCAGTTTAGCTCTGTGGTTAGACCCCAGGAATAATGAGGCCAAGAGATAGAGGGTGGTCCTCCCGAGAGGCTCTCGCACACCATCACCCCAGCACTCACCTTAGGAGACTGGGCTCATCCAACCCAACGGTGAGGAAATGAATCAGGCAACAAGTCCCAGGGGCAGCAAGTCGAGTGCATCATCCACTTAAAGAATAGCTTGCTGTTACAAAATATCATATTCTTTCCTCATTCAGAAATCATACCCTTCTCCATCCATGAGAAAGTCATAAGACTTTACCCAGTTGGAGTCCTGGTTTCCTTCTACTTATTATTTTCTGGAAAATTCCCCCCAGAACCCTTGAGAATTCTTCACTACCGAGAGCAAACATTCAGAACAGCAAAACTGGTCTCGTCTGAAATTCTTTCTGAATCTCACATGAAAGGCCCATGGAAACAGGCCTCCTCGGGGATATTCTCTCAGAAATGAAGTTGAAGAAGCTGCCTCAGATGGCTGCCTTCCAACGTAAGCCACATGGGTAGGGTAAGAGCACTAAGTGGCCAGATGTGGGTGTGGATATGTGCTTGGAGCTCTTTTTTAAAATCCACAATTCTAGATCTATTGGCTGCTTGTCTTAACTTTTCCCTCTGTGATTTTATATTGCAAAAGTCAGTCCAAATCTTCTCAAGTACTATTCCCGGCTTTCTGTGTATTACCAGAACTCCCTGGCACTCTCTCCGTCCAACAGCTCCCACCATACAGCACCTACTGTATCCCTGATAGTGCACTAAGGCATTATGTATAGTCTCTCATCTAATCCACAAATCATTATAATCCACATAACTATCCACTTTTCACAAAAGAGCTCAGAGAGGATAAGTGGTTCACCTAAGGTCCTAAGAGTAAGAAATAACAGAGGTCAGGGCTCAAAACCTTGTGTAACTGGATCCAGAGCCAAGTTCTCAATGACTGTCCTCTATCATCCTCTAAGTCATTCACCTACTAATTGAATCTACCATATCCCCGAAGGCTTCCAGAGGCTACCGCCTGCCTCTGTCAAGACTGGCTATTGTCCTCTCAGGAAATCATGATGGCAGCACTTGTTGAAAGGTATTACCTCTTGTCCAAAGTCCAAAGCTATTCTGGCCAAGATGTCTGGGAACAGAATTCAAAGGTGTCCGATCTTCCTAATGTCCACAACTCTCTTATGAGACCGTCACCAATGGGTGCTCCAATTGGAATCTGGATCACTGAGTGGTCAGCTGTGCCGGTCTGGGACCAGTCTCCTCTGGATTAGCACAGCAATGCCACCCAGCTTGGGGCAGACTCCTTCTATTTCACCGCCCTCAGATTCCTCACATGGAAAGGGAATAACCACATTGCCCACCTCATAAAAGGACAGTTTGGGTGATCAAAGGAAACAATAATACAGATGAAGTGCTTAGCTGAGATAGCACCTAACACTAAAAAACAAAAACAAAAACAAAACCCACAAAACTCAGTACATTGTAAAATGTTTTGCAAATCTGAGTTACTCATTATTATTACTCTTAGAATTTTTCTTTGCCTGCATTGTCCTCTTTAAAAGCCTAAATAAGGGAAATGCATATCATGTGTGCATGGTTTACTTGGAAACATTATCCCTGGGACAGGAATAGATAATGAATAGGGGAAGTGAAGTCAAATAAAAAAGAAGACCAACATAAGGTTGTGTTACTGAGTTGACTGCCACTATGGGCTACTGGTTACTGGAGCTACCAGCACCTTCCCAGACACCTACCAAAGTACATCTCAGAACCATCCACCAGGAAAATAAAGGGGGAGCACTTTATTTACCTGTTTCTCTTTCCCACTGCTCATGGGAGCTGCCATAGGGCACTGACTACTCCACATTTGCTGGTTGCATCTATTCTGATTGGTGGCCACTATCATGATGTCAGAGAGGACCGTGGTAAGAAGTGAGAAGGGGCAGCGCTTGAGTTGTCCCTACCTAACCTGGTCTAAGTCTGCACAGAACTTGTTGACACACAGTGGCTGAAAGAAACACTTGGGATGATTTTAAGTGGTTAGTACACAGGGGATGTCCTACAGAGCCCCCACTGAAAGATGGTGGCCTTCATTAGCCCTCTCTTGGGATAACAAAGAAAGGCATGCATAGTCATTACAATTCGGAAGACAGAGTTCTAGATTACATTTGTTTCTTGTCTTACGTCAGAGAGATGGTCACCTAATCTGATTTTACCAAGTCTGCTGACTTCTCTCATTTCTTCCTCTTCCCATTGCTCCCCCCTAAAGCTATAAGATATAGCCTTACTGTAAAATCCACAGTTCAAAGATTTTTCAAGAGAGCTCAAAGCTGGCTGGCTGGCTGGCTGGCTGACGTGTGTGTGTGTGTGTGTAACGAAATGAAAAATATAATTGGAAGGTTCGATGGTGGCATGGGTACAATTTCTTGTCTTCCCAACTGTGGCGGGGAGATAATTCAGCCATTTCGAACTGCCATTCTGATATAGTCAGTCCTGAACTATAATCAGATAAGTGATACACAAATTAGAATTTGGATGGTTTTATTAGCCACATTCATAAAAAAAATTCTCAATGGACAGTATCGTACAGAGAAACAGCGTGTTGAATGCCTTTGGCATCAGGTACACAAGGACTCCTTTTCTTACTCCAGCACAAGCTGCTAAGTGATCTTACTCTTGCTAAACCAGTATTTTCTCATCTGTGTATTGAAATTTATGCCCAGAGTCCTAGTGAAGTATCTACCAAAGAGACCCTGCAGCCCAGCGCTGTGTTTGCCAGGCACAGGAACTCAGTCCATTCAAGAAACATTTACTGGGTACCTACCCTGTGCCAGGCACTGGGCTAAGTGCTGTGAACAATACAGGTACGGCTACGGCTCACCTTTGATGGGCAGACACCCAGTCTCACCCCTACTATTGTCGACTTAATATTTTTCCTTCCATTTACTCTCTTCTAGCTACATGCTAAGAAATGCTAATCATGAAATTACGAGTTTGATACAATAGCTACACATTTGCCTCATATTTAACACCCTGTTAATACATAGTGTTCAGTTTTGTGCTGTGTTAAAAAGAAAGAGAGTTACAAAAAAAAAAACCACATATTTGGAAACATTAACCTAGTACATCGCCAAGCACACAGATTTGCCAACTGGAAAACAGGTGAATAAATAAACGAATAAATCAATCCATCACCTCTGAGCTTGACTCTAATAAGAACCCAGCTCAGAGACGGAGGGTCTCAGGTTGGCTGCTGAAATTCCTTCCTGAGGTAATTAATTATTGCTCATTAAATGAATCAATCAGTCAGTCCCATGCCTGCATCTAGATCAAGCTGAAAGAAAAGGATGGAACTGGCTTCTGAAATTCCTGAGGTAGTCACGTGGACAAACTGTCTTGAAAGAAAGAGACATTTGTAATCCCCAGGCAGCCTTTTAACAGTACCTTCTTTGGCTACACCTAGAGTTGCAAGCCCATTAGATTTCAGGAAATAGGGCAGAATCTGGCAATTGCCTTTCACTTACTTCATCTTTGCATCCCTCCAGGAAGGAAAGTGCTCTTAGGCTGAGTTCTAAAGGAACTGGAATCCACTTCTGCTTTGGTCATTTTAGTTAATACCCTCTGTGGAACTCTCGCAAATCCAACCAGTGCCTGAGCCGTGGCCTGAGCATTCACATGGGAGGAGGGGATGCAGACTTGTTTCCTCCTGCGCAGCAGAGTACATGTCCTGTAAACTGTCAGTCTCAGCACTAAATTTAAATAGCTTCCCCCCCCCATTTTGCTCACAATGTGTGTTTATTAGTTAGGACAAGATCTAAAAGCTACATGCTCTGGTACAGTGGAAATATCATGACTGCTAGAATCAGGAAAAAAAAAAAAAAACCACCCAAAATTTTAATCCACATTCTGCCACTTATCCTTGTGAGATCTTAGGTAAACGATGAACCTAAGTGAGCTTTGATTTTACTTCCATAAAACTAGCACAGCAGGATACTATCACCCAACCCACTTCAATGGGATGCTCACAGTTGTGTGTGAAACTGAAAGAGAGAAATTGTGTGTGTTTTTCCTATTGGGGGATGGTGGAGACTTGGAGGGAGGTAAGAAAGGGTACACACTGGATGTGGGTGGTTTGCTGTAGCCCGATCTGATCTAGAAGTTTTCTAAAAAGCCTCTCCTGCATTCCCACTACCTATCCCAATACACACACAAGGGGTATGGTCGGAGAGCCCAGGAGCCATGTTGGACTGAGTACTTGGCCAGGTAACTGCCTCACTTTTACTCAAAAGAGAGCTTCTCATTATATGCACATCAAAACCAGCCTCTAAAGAAAAGAAATTTTGTTTCATCCTCTAGCAGCCCCCTGCCTGGTGACCACCCAACAGGAATGACCATTTCCACCAGAATGTATTCTGTAGGCGTCCACATATCCTCTGCAGGTAGATGGCTCCCCACAAAGTTCTAGTAGAGCCAAGTGTCTTAAGAAGAAACCTCACCTGGGTTATGAGAATGGCTAGTAAACGTTACTGCAATGTGATAATGCCAAATGCCTCACAGGGTCTTTTCAAAATTTAAATAAGCTATTTGGACAAAGTGTACAATATCTGTCTGCCCATTATCCACCCTGTTTTCCATGGCTAAGAAAACTCTTAAATTGAAAAGCTTTCCTCAGAACAGTAAGTGAGGTCATCTACAAAGAAACCAATACTTTTTTCTCTTTCACTGGAGAAAAAAAACAACCCTGGTAACCTCAGGAATGAAACGCCAGCATAGTTTGTTTATAAAGTTGAAAGTAAAGTATGTCCAAGAAATTTTTTTCGTTTTTCAATTCACTAGACTATATTAGCAGCATTTGAAACTGTGTTGGTGTTAGGACTGAGAACATCCTTAAGGAGGAAAAAAAGGGAGTTATGTTCAAATATTCACTGAAATCTTCCCAACCTACTGGACTTTCTTCATTACAAAGGGATGGGAGAAGTGTAGGAGTTTGGAGGATGGCTCAAATGAGCAAAAATGTACAGTGGACTCTGAATATTCCTGTATTTAATATTTGAGGGCAATACAGAAGGCCCCAAAAGTGAAATAACTCTTATGGTCATTCAGTTAGAGTTTGAAACATGGGTCACAAGGTTGGTATTCTAGACCAAGTCATTCAGTGGGTGAGCTTAACTGCTCATCTAGCCTCTGCATCTCAAGGCCACCATTTATTTTCTGTATTCAGTGACTCTGATGAAGTTATAAAGGAAAAAATATTGTTTGGTGACAAGAAAGCCAACTACTGGTGTTGATGTTGGAGATACAGAGGCCAAAGAAAGCAATGAATGAGTCAAAATAGAACCTGTGAAGAATTTTATAAGTAAGGAAAGCTGGTATCAGCTGTAAACCAGAAAGTCAGGTGTGCTAGAAATGTGATTTTAGCACCTAATTTCTATTTCAATGCCCCCATTCCAGTTAGTGGTAAAAATTTAAGCTCCTTTTTTTCTAGATTGGGTTAAATAAAAATATATTAAAATTCATTTCACCTGTTTCTTTTTACATTTTTTAATGTGACTATTGGAAAATTCAAATTATACATGTGGCTCAGATTATAGTTCCTTGGATAGTGCTCGTCTATATCATTTGGAGTGCTTCATTGTTGGTATACTCAAATGAATTATTCAGTTGAGTTTTAAAATGTAGGATATTTTAGTGTCAAAGTTAAAAAAAAAAAAACGAATTTTAACTCCAACTACTTTAGGATATGCTCCTCCCCACTCCCCAGCTCACACACACTAATCTTCTCTTCTAGAGGTCACATCTAGGTTCCAGAAAGTTTTCATCATGCCAAGGTTTCGGAATAAGAGGACACTCCGTCTTTGGTTATCGTACATCATATAGGCATGCACGGTAACCATCCTTCATTCCATGTGTCCTCAGCCACTAAACCAGTGTGTCACTGCTGATCATAACCATTTGACACCCTTGGGATGTGGGTAAAGTGTGTGACTAGTAAGGAAAGCCCAGCTGTATTCTAGACAAATGATACAACTACTTGCTCCCACGAGATGCTGAGGTGCTGCCCTCCCTTTGGAGTATGGTCAGTTGTACATTTGGCTTAGTTCTTCATAAGTCCCTCTAGTCAAACCTTTGCAGTTCTTCTAGTAGACTATATTTCTCTGCCCCTTGAGGATGATTCAGTCACATGACTTTTCTTGAATGATTAAATGAAATAAAAGGAACACTGTGCCAAGTCCAAGGGTAGGCTTTCAGAGGCTTTGCATGTTTCCACTCACTCCCTTACACCTCTACTATAACCCTAAGAATATACCCAGGCTAGACTACTAGCCTGAGGAGGCAGAGAAACCTGTCGAGCAGAGTCAAGCTTCTCCAGTTATCTGAGCCCAGGGTAGATCATCTGACCCTAGCCAACACCCAAACATGTGTGTAAACAAGCCCAGCTGAAAGCAGCAGAACCACTAAACTAAGACAAATCCATTTCAGCCACGTCCCAGCCAACCCACAGGTGCATGAGCTAGGTAAATCCTCATTATTTAGGGTACTTTGTCAGAACATTAGTTAACAAATGTAATACCAGATTTCATCTATAAACTTACCTATAAGTTTTTGGGCTTTTTTTTGGGGGGGGTGGTATATTTTGCTCCAGAACTCAGAAAAGGATGGAGAAGGTGCAGAGCCTCCCCAAAATACCATTTTCTAAATTTTCTTCTTCTCCCCAACCCTCTTCCTCTTCACTTACAGAGGTCTTGTCCAGGCTGTGGCTTGAAGTTTTGCCTTCACTCATTATTTAGTCCCCCCTCAAGACCTAGATTCTTTGTTTTAACTGCATCCTGCTGGGTCAGTCCTTCACTAAGGCAGTAAGCACAAAATACCTTATCTGAATGCATGGAGGGTGATAGGGAGGGGCAGGCACTTAGGAATATATGAAATGAGGGATGAAAGGGGAAATCTCCCTTAATATTTCAAAATAGTGCCAAATCACATTTGCTATGGTAGAATTTGCCAATATGGGACTTTTACAGTGGCTCAGAGCTTTCAAAGTGTCTGTGCATATTGAACTTCTGAAAAGACGGCCCCCTCTTTCACATCAAGCAAATTTGGAGGGTCTCTCATTTTAAAAGATTCCCTCCCCTGCTAGGCAGAATAAGTGAAAGCAGACAGAGCTTAACTTGAGCGATACTGAAAGTCTCCTTAGTCTAGAAATGTCTTCCCACCTGCTATATTTAGAACCTAAAATTTCTTGAGTATACCTTCATTCTTTTGTGTCCCTATTATATTTTTCTTCAAGAGTCTCAGGGTGATGATAATGTCTCAAGACTTTAACAGAGATTAATTCCCACTGCAGTGGAGCACTGTCTGTGGTCAAAAGACCCAGCTGTGGGTCGACGACTGACCAGCTGGGCAATATACTTGGAGTCAGTCCATTTTGGGGTCTCGGATTCCCCACCTATATAATGAAGGGTCTGGACTGCTGCTGCTTATAATTCGAAACACCACTGAATCTCAACATGGGGACTTATGAGACAACTAAAGAGCAATGCCTTTGAGAGAAGAAAACAGGATAGACTGAAAAGAGGATGGGGGTGAGGGAGGGAGCATGGGACAAGAGAAGGAAGAATTCAGGAAGGTTTTGTCTATTTCATGATTTTGATCCTAGCTGCTTCACCTCTCCTCTATTTGTCCCATCTCTAGTTGCAAAAACAGATGCACCACCAGAGACCCATATGGATGGGTTTATATGTGCCCCGTATTCTAATCGCAGCTCCAACTCCCCTGCACCCACCTTTCACTGCACCCTGGCCACTCTCATATCCTCTGTGGTCTGTATATCATCTTTATAGGCTCAGGTACTAAAAACCAGGAAGTTATTAAAGCCCAGGTCTGGCAATTCCACTGAACTTGACAGATCATTAAGAAGATTCATTCTAAATACATTCAGATCAGCCCTGGCACCTTCCCCAGGCCTGAAATATAGGCTATAGTCACACAGGGCAGAGGAAAACTAGCTTTGTCATATCAGCCCCCACTTTGCCTCTAAGATAGCCAGGGACTCCCATTGGGTTTCTTTGGCATACAATGCCCAGGGAAAGAACTGAAACTATAAATCCTGGAAGCCAGTTCTCTCATCACCGGGCCTCTCTTTTGCAAAAGAGTGCTTTAAGGTATGTATATTTGCATATGGCTTGTTTAGTCTTTACGAATTGACATTAATTTGTTGTCAGCTCTTTGTTACTTCTCAAATTGATGTTTGGGTACTATTTTTTCTTTGAGGGTGTGTCTTGATTTTATTTCTCATATAAACCCCTTTACATCAAATGTAACAAGCAAAAGTCAAGATGATAAGCAAAGCCAATAGGTTTTAAAAACCACCTATTCCAGGGGTGTTCTGCCTGATATATATATAAAGTGCACTCAATATTTTTTGAATGAATGAATGAACAAATGGGCAGACATCTGCTCTAAGGGAGATGTCAGCTAGATATTCATATCAGTTACTACTTGCATCATAAGCAACCACAAATATATCAGTGTCATAAAATTAAGCATGTATTATTTACATGCATCTGGCTATGTCTCCTGTGTCTCACTCTGGGGACCTGGCTGGAGGAACAGCAGCCGCCTGGGGCATATTCTTCCTGCGGCTGACTTTGAAAGCTTCCAGTGGGGTGAGTAAAAAGAGCAGTGCCTCACCTCAGCTCAGCAATGGCACCTTTACTTGTACTCACGTCTGATTGGTCAAAGCAAATCGCACAGTCAAGCTCAACCTCAATGTGTGGGTAGGTCTTCTTCTCCCCAGGAGGCAGAAAAAGAGTGAGAAAAAATACTTACCCACCCCACCCTCCCAAATCATCTAAGCTATCAGAGATTCCAAATCCATAATAGGAGCAACTATGGCTACCTAGTTGATGGTCAGGACAGGCTAGCCCATATCTTCTCTCCACCCGGTATCTCTCTCCTGCCTTCCATGGTGGTTTTTGGGGCAATTCATCAGGAATCAGGACTCTACAGGACACAATTTTAAAATAAAAGCAAGTGCTTATATTTACCCAGGAAATGATACCAAAGTACCAGGTTCATAAGTGGAAAAGGAATCCTTAACTGAGACAAGAGGATAAATAAAAGAAAGCTTCTGGTGTGTGTGTGTGTGCGTGTGTGTGTGTGTGTGTATGTGTGTGTGTTTTAACATTTGTCCCTAGTAGAATGACCAAGCTTAGCCTACAGTAAGTGCTCATTAACGAATGTTTGACGAAAATGAATAAAAATCATAGTGAAGACACAGGTTCACCCTAGCTGAACAGAAAAGTGTGTCAAATTTTCAGCTGGGTTTCAACTTAAATTTAGCATCAAACACCCTTGGTACTTCACCCCACAGGCTGTCAGTGGAGTCAGCGTAAGCAGGAGTCTCAAGATGCAGGTGGATTAAATCTTATGTAGGAACCATGACCTAGAAGGCAAGAACCTCACACCTATTTTGCCACGGAAGAGCAGAGCCAGGATTCTGAAATGCACTGAGCATTTGCTAAAGCGATGTTGAGGCACAAGTGAAAAGCATAAACATACCAGTTATGCAATTCATGAAGCAACTAAACGAGATCCAAAATCTTAACCAACCATTCCCCCATTCCAGATATTGCCTTTTGACCTCAGAGCCCCTGGGCTGGCTGATCCACTTTCTAAACTATTTAGCAACAGGAAAGCATTCATGGAGGCAGACCAAAGGGCCATAAACACCATGATCAGCCCACTCCTCCCAGATATAATGATCACTAGCAGTGAGGCTGGCTGTATTTACTACGACTGAGGTACTTCCAGGTAGGAGAAGCCATTGCTATACAGTTTCCCTCCCAGCTGCACCGGCACAACTTTTAAAATCTGGACTATTTCCCCGCATCCAAATGGGGCCACTTACAGTTTATCATCCGCTGATAGGAAAAGTTATCTGCACAGCTGTGGATCTACATTAGTTATGCTCTGAGCAGGACAACACTGTAAATTATTTGCAATATGCTGGAACTCAACACAGACTGAGTTTATAAATATGATATTAAACTCTTAAGAGGGAGTTGCAGACCTTTTATAAAGCCATTAATTTTTGAAGTGGTTTAGAAGTCCAAATTAGCAGCCAGGCGTGAGTACCAGTTTCTAGAAACAGATGGCAATGGCTTTTCTAAAAGCAGGAACAAGATCCTGAGATCAAACGAGAAGATCAGGACTGGGATGCCTTTTGGAAATCTATTTCAAAATCCTGAATAATGAGTGAAATTCAAAGTCTTTCTCCTAGAGGCTTCCCTGCCTGCCCCCAGTCCAGTCTCAAGTTCCTTCTGAATGTCTATTACACTTTGCCGCATGCTGACGCATTTTAAAACTAATCACACACAACACCGCATTATAGATAGTACTTCATTTCTCTTATTTGTATCTTATTATATTCCCTGATGGAATACTAAAATGCCAAGTGGCTAAAATACTCTGCTTACTATAAAATCCTCTAGAAATATATTACACAGAAAGAAAAGTCCCCATCATTCGACTTCACAAAGGTAACCACTAGTTCACCAGTTGGTACAGAGTTTCTCTGTTATTATTTTTGGTCCACGTACTGACATACATGTATTTTTAAACAGAAAGAGTAACATTTACGCTATTTTACAACTTTCTTTATTTTTAAATTTCTTCTGTGTTTTAAATATTTTAAGATTGTATTTATTTGTCAGAGAGAGAGAGAGCACAAGAAGGGAGAGCAAGAGAGAGAGGGAAAGCAGGCACCCACAGAACAGGGAGCCTGATGCTCGGCTCGACCCCAGGACCCTGGAATCACAACCTGGACCAAAGGCAGACACACTTAACTCACTGAGCCACCCAGGTGTGCCCACAATTTTCTTTTTTATGTTTCCCCACCGTACACCGGAAACTCCTTGAAGGCAGGGATCAGTCAGTTATTTATGTCACACTTATTAAGCATCTACTATATTTAGGAACTACTACAGATATAAAAACGAGTAAAGAAAAAACCCTCAAATTAAAGATTACCTAACTGGCAAAAAAAAAAAAAAAAAAAAAAAAAAAAAAAAAAAAAAAAAAAAAAAAAAAAAAAAGGCATGAAAAGTAATTACAATAAAACAATGTAACATGGGCTGTAATGCAGTTCCTAGAAGAGCCATGAAGGCTTTCGATCAGCCTGCAAGAAGAAAGGACACACGCCTGTCTAATTCAACTAGCTCCACAGAGACCTGTTTGGATCAGGACTCAGCCCTGGACTCTTCTCCACACACTCAAACCTAAAAGATCAATTCTAAATCACTTGTTGGAGACCGCGGGTGTGTAGTGCATTAAAAACCCCTCTCTTGCCCTCTTAGCTCACCACAATAACACAGAAATGTAATGGGATCCCAGGATTCTGGAAGCAAATATGCTTCCACAAGAGGGAAATCACTGAAACCACATCCAGCATTTCCCTGCCTCCAGGCCCACCATCCAACCCTTCCTGGACACACAGTCTGGTCAAGTTACTTCAACTCTCCAACCCCTGGGTTCCTACCTGTAAAGTACAAAAAATGCCACCTCAAACACTAAGAGAATAATAGCGGCTCTCCTTAATCGTGATGGTTAAATGAGGGAATATCTATGACAGTTCCCAGCTTTTATAGGGGCTGCTCAGTAACTGCTCGAGTAATGGGCATATAAAATAGGCAGGACCCAGGAAACATAATCAGCAACTGTATTTAATTTTTTATCCCAATATCCCTTTAGAAAGCTCCAGATAAAATTTCAAGTAGATCCCAAGACATTTCTGCTCACTCCAGGGAGCCCTAGGGCTACATTACCTGTAAACACAGTCTCAACTCAGTAATTCTAAAGTAGAATATTCCAAACTCCAAACCCAATGTAACGATAAATCTCCCTTGCTCAGCTGAAGCTGACTGCAAACTACCAGCTTTCAGTGAAAGGGGGCTGTGGTCTTTCTTATCACCTTCTCCACCAGCACTTCCATCCTATTTCCTCTTCTTGACCATGGAGGTTTCTGATGTCCCCTGCAGTGGTGCTGGGGGGTTGGGAGCTGAAGAGTAGAGGCAGGGAAACTAGAGATGTTAGGGGATTAGGAATGTTTTCACATGACTGGCATGTTCTAGATGGCTCTGTGCTCTCAGAACCTGGCACATGTTTAAATATGGCTTTCTCAATTGCACTACTGGGCATTTACCCCAAAGATACAGATGTAGTGAAAAGAAGGGCCATATGTACTCCAATGTTCATAGCAGCAGTGGCCACAATCGCCAAACTGTGGAAAGAGCCAAGGTGCCCTTCAACAGATGAATGGATAAAGAAGATGCGGTCCATATATACAATGGAATACTAGGCCTCCATCAGAAAGGATGAATATCCAACTTTTGTAACAGCATGGACTGGATTGGAAGAGATTATGCTGAGTGAAATAAGCGAAGTAGAGAAAGTCAAGTATCGCATGGTTTCACTTACTCGCGGTGCATGAGGGGTAACCTGGAGGACAGTGGGAGAAGGAAAGTAAATGGGAACTAGGGTAATCCAGGGAGAGAAACAAAACATGAGAGACTTTGGACACAGAAACAAACTGAGGGACTTGGAGGGAGGGGGTGGGGGATGGGAGAACCTGGTGGTGGGTACTGAGGGCATATATTGCATGGAGCACTGGGTGTGAGGCATGGGCAATGAATCTTGGAACACTGAAAAAATAAAATAAATTTAAAGTAAAAAAAAAAAACAAATAAATATGGCTTTTTCTCATAGGTGCATTTTGCTCATTCTTCAGAGACTCCCCAATATCACCTTGATCTAAGCCAGAGATCTCAATCTTAGCACTATTGACATTTGGGCATGAATAATTCTTTGCTGTAGAAAGCTTTTCCATGTATCCAAGGATGTTTAGCAGCTTCCCTGCCCTCTATCTTCTAGATGGCAGTAGCATCTCCCCCCAGTTGTAAATAAGGATGTCCTCAGACATTGCTGAATGTCTGCTGGAGGGCTAAATTGCCCCTGGTTGAGAACCACTGACCTGGGCATATATATTCTATTCCAGCAGTCTGAAATACTCCCTGTGCTATCCCATGAATCCAGCAACCACTGCCAGCTTCCTTTCCACCAAGGCAGAGTTGCCCTCGAGGGGCTGCTTTGGCTAGATCTAAGTTGACTCTTACACTGTCTCTCATGCATACAAGATCCACATTCAGTCCATGCGTTAGACACTCCCACATGGTTTTACCTTGAAAGCTTTGGGGTTATATGCCAGTCACAAAACACAGCAAGTTTCCAAAATACATGATCAAAGCACTCACCACTTAATCTCTTGTTCTCTGGATTTTCTGAGTAAGACTGAAGTAGACTAATCCACTATGCCCTCCAACTGAAGAGAACACATATCAAGCTCTCCAAATGGTCCAGCTGAAGTCTCCGGTACAAGATTGGAGGGAAGAAGCAGATACTCCCCTGTAGCCCCTACTTTGGAGAACATGCTCGAAGAAAACAATCCTTGGAGACTAGTTCCCCATCATTGATTCAATATCCTTTTATGCCCTCAATCTGGTGCTCTCTAAATAATCTTCTAGGACCTCTACCTTGAACTGTTTACTGTTTGGTTTATAACACGACCTATTTTGGTGACAGAAGGCTATCTTATCTCATTACTTCAATCAAAACTCCAAGTTTAACATTCTTTTATTTTAGTGGCAAGCCTTCTATCTTTCCTTTCTAATCAATCCCAGAGGCAATGTGATGATAGTAAGAAAATATCTAGGACTGTATCAGTTATCTCCTGCTGAGATAACCACCCAAGACCCAGTGGCTAAAACAAGCATTTATTATTGCTCAGGGGTCTATGGGTGAGTTGAGTAGCTCTTTTGGCCCCAGCTGGACACACTAATGGCACCCACAGATAGCTCTGGGCTGGGTACGCAGTTCTGCGGATCTTGGCTTGGGTTTCTCACACGTTTGGGAGTCGACCAGCTATCAGAACTTATCAAGGAAGACTCTGGTTGTGGAGACAGAGGTCCAGGAGAACACACAGTGCTCTTGAAACTCAGGCTTGGACCGATATATTGTCACTTCTACCATATTCTATAGACTAAAGCAAAGCACAAGCCCAGTCCAAATTCAAGGGATGGGAAACAGACTCGATCTCTTGATGAGAGGAGCTTCAATGTCTCATTGCAAAGAGTATGGATATAGGATGATGTGAAGAATTGGAGTCATCTGGCCCTCAATCTACTACACTGGGTATAGTGGAGAATCCTAGCTATCCATCAAAATCCACTCTCCATTCTTCCATAGTAATAAAATTGCAGCCAACCATGCAGATTCTATTTCACAGTCTCCTTTGCAGCTAGATGTACCATGGGTGACAAAGTTCTTACCGTAGACTTAGTTTTCACCAATGCAGTGTGAGCAGAAGTGACATGTGCCACTTAAGATATCTTCGTATGTCTGCTGGGAGGCTCTATTCTACCTTCTCACCAGCTGAAATATCAATGTAGCAACAACCTAGCATCATCTATGCAGCTGATAATGATGTCTCAGGGGATAAAGGAGTAATGACTGGCAAGGACCTTGGGATCTCAAATGACTGAGAGAAGCAGAACATTCTCCCCAACCTGAATTGTTCACATCAGGACTTTTGTTATGAAGGTGAAACAGACTTTTCTGGTTCTTCTAACTGCTCTCCTATTGGATCTCTTTGTCACAGCAGCCTACCCTCTCCTAGCCAATACACTGGGTCAACCGAAAGTGCAATCACCATTCATTTAGAAAACTGGGTCAACAGACACTTCACTCTGGTACTTTGTAGGAGGAATCCAGAGTCAGTCCTATGGCCTCCATGGCCCAAGGAGTAAGGAAAAGCTAAAAATGATCTGAGTACTTTTCATGTGGATTTGGGTTAGGAAGGTGGCAAGGGGGAAATACCTCTGCCAAAACTTTATAAATACATCCATGGATATAGAAGCTGGTATTCTTCTTATCTGATGAAACCATAACATGGATCTTTAACCTTTGCCTGAAGTATTTTTCATTATGACTGCTAGGGCTTCACAGCAATGGAGCACTGAAATTCTGACAACGTAAGTCATTGGTCTATGGTCTGTCTTTCACTATACCTTCCTCCCAGTTGGAATCTCAGAAACTGACTTGAAGAGCGACAAACAGAGCTTCCAAATTAAGAAGTACATCACTATTATACTTGAGAGAAGCCTGGGAACTAAAGAGTAGGATCATACTGTTCCTTTATTTTTGAACTCTTCAAACAACCCCTGCTGTGAAATCTTTTTTCTTTTTTTTTTTTTTGAGATTTTTATTTATTTATTTATTTGACAGAGAGAGAGACCACAAGTAGGCAGAGAGGCAGGCAGAGAAAGAGGGGGAAGCAGGCTCCCTGCTGAGCAGAGAGCCCGATGTGGGCCTCGATCCCAGGACCCTGAGATCATGACCTGAGCCGAAGGCAGAGGCCTAACCCACTGAGCCACCCAGTCGCCCTAATGTGAAATCTTGAACAAGGGCTACCAGGCCCTGAGCAATCTGGCTCTTGGCTATCACACAGCCTCATCTCATCCACCTGCTCCCTTGCTTGCGTCCTGCCATTGTTCCTGCCTCTGGCATTTTCCCTGTCTATTGTACTGAATTTCCTTCTAGACTTTTCTGGGCCTGGGTGGTCTTCTCTAACTCTCTGCCTAAGTCCTCTTTACACTTCAGATCAAAGCTGCAATGTCTGTTCCTCAGGGAAATTTTCCCTGAACCCTGAGACTAGGATAGAGACCTCATTTTACACTTTCATGGGACTCTTCATAGCACTACCACAGTTATAACTAAGTAAGTATTTCGTTAATGTTGACTACTAACTAGATCAGCAGTCCCTAGAGGGCAGGAAATTCATCTACTTTCTTTACTGCTACATCCCAGCAGCTCACACAGTATTAGTAGACCCACAGTAAATATTGAATGAAGACATAAATAAATGAATGATGGGGCAGTGTCAGGAAGAGAAGGAAAGAGAAGAGAGATAGACAGGCATGGAAAAAAGGACAAGACAGGCAGAAAGGATCAGATTCTGTGAGTGATTCGCATGCTAATGAGATTTGGGGTGGGGGGAGGCACACCCACTGCTCCCTGTTCCCAGAAGAGTCACCTAACACTGCCTCTCCATGTCCAACTAGTAATTTCAGATGTCAGGCAACTCAATTCATTTTCTGTGGAGAGACACAGCCCTGATGAATTGGAATATACCTCACCGCACATTCCCTGGTAATAGCAAACACAGTGAATTGAATCAGCAGCCTGGGCTTAGGGACAAATTGCATTTGGAAATTGTATTTATGTATCAAAAAACTAATTACTGCCAAGTTCCACCTCAATAGTACTTGATGATTTCATTATTGGATCTAATTGCACTTCCATTCAGGATAAGAGTTTACCGTCTTTTAATTGATAGTGGAAACTGAAGATCCAAAAATGTGAATGGCTGCAAGGCCCCTTTCTTTAGCTGATTTCTGGCCTGTGGAAAACAAAATAGCCTTTCCCACTTTCAGGCCAAAACTATAAACATTTATTTTCTATTTATCCATGTTTGGTGCTCTTCTGGGGTCTGCCGGCCGTGAAGGATTAGACTTAACAGTTTGTACCCATATTTATGAATACACAGAAACAAGAAGCTTTCATATCCGAGGTACTCATTTCCACAAAATCACAAATGGCTTATTCCTACAAATACCCACCATTCTTGCTCTGATACAAGAAGTGAAGCCATGGTGGAAACAGCTCTTCATAACCATTTGGAGAGCATGTTGATGCCCTGACCCCAGCCTCTGGGCTGCTCTGTCTCTGGCTAGGATGGAAGACAACTGTCCACTAGTTTCATGGGGTCCCCGGCAGGACAGACAGGACGGGACATGTTACCCACTCACCAAACCTAGGAGTAGGAACATCTCCCGCATCCCATTTAGCCCACTGCATTTTAATGAAGGAAAGCACTAGGTTTCCCCTGTTTCCCTTATTTGTGATTTTCCATTTTGAGTAGCAAAGAAGGCAGTCAGTAGTTGAAGCAGAAGAAAGAACCTGAGCTCCCAAAATTTAACAGGACTATCCATCTTTATCTCCACTTACACCCAAAAAGAAGGAATTTCTCTGCCTCATAATGGGTTTTGATTAAAAAGAAAAAGACCCAAGGCAACATCACATAGGACTCTGAGGGGTATGTTCAAGGTGGTGGCCTTCCTGTCACTTCCATCCGAGGAACAAATGTTTGCTGGGGTGTGTGTTTCTCTGTTATAACCAAGGCCCTAGTTTCCTGGTTTCTCACATCTTGTTACCTCTGAGGAAGGCCTCTATTTGGTTTGTGTCTCTTTAGCCCAAGGACTAGGCAGCCAGTCAGCTGACAATGGGCGTGTGTGGCCACAGCGAGCAGATAACCCAGGCCCACAGGCAGCTGGAGGACAAGGGCAAGCTCCCCTTTAGGAAGCGGCATTTTACAGGGCTCCTGCTCCTTAGACAGGTGCCTAATATGCTGCCCTTCCTGGTTCCACCACATGCTTCTCTCAGCAGAGCAACTAATGTGCTCTCTCACGCTCTCTCTCTGTCTCTGTGTCTCTGTGTCTGTCTCAGTCTTGGTTGTTTTCTGTTCTAAATGTCTTTCTTATTCTCATTCTCCCTCCCTCTCTCCCTCTTTCCTGCTCTTTCTCTCTTTTTTCTCTCTTGGTTTGTGAATCACCCGCCTCTCTTTCCCTGTCCATCCCTCATTGTGTCTCTATTTTCCTCTCTCACACTCCTCTTAAGCAGTGGAAATCACAGCCCTCAACTTGTAGCCTCCTCCTGCTGAGCTGCCTTCCCCTGGCCCCTCAAATTTCCATAGTTGCTGGCCCTTCTTGCCTGTTCTCCCTAGAAATCTCCCAAAACCAGCTCCCTTCTTCCTTGGGCCCCCACCACCCCTGCTCCACTGCTTTCTTGTTTTTCATGATTGCCCCCTACAGCCTTGACCCACCCATCCTGATGGCTCAGGCTTCCTCCATTCCTGTGCCTTCAGAACCACTCCACTATTCCCTTCTTTACCCACCTCACAGAGTAACCCACCTGGTGGCCCACGGCTTAGCCTTTCTCAAAAAACCTGAGCAAAACATGGTGTTAAATCATTCCAGAGCCAAGCAAACATGTGCCCATCTAACCTCCACCTTTAAGAAGATTGTTCCGTTGCTCTTGGACAATTCAAATAAGGAAATGCCAAAAGCCATACCCAATAGGAAAAGGAGAGCTCATGTTGCACAATCCCGGTAGTCTCTATTGGAAAGGATCTCCCCTGCACTTCTGTGAAAAGGATTTATTCATTCATCCTACAGACTTTTACTGAAGGCTTACTACCTACTTGTATACAGTAAATATTTAATATAAGAATATAAATTTTTGCAGACATAAAAATGAAAAGCCATGGTACCTGACCTCAGAAGGCCATGACCCATTATACCTATCCTTTGTTTAATGACTCTCAATTCACTCCTGAAACTCCTGCACTACATGAAGAGTCAATGAATAAAACAATTTATTTATTCATTTTAATGGGGAAAAAAATTGAATCTACTTCATTCTGACCAATGATACCCAAACAAACACAGATTAAGCAACATATTAGTTGAAATGGTGAACTGGTCCATCTTTGCTGATAAATGTGATGCTGGAAGATTCCTCCTTAGAGCATCTGTGTGTTTTGAGGTTTAAAATAAGAGTCATTACACCAAAAACAAGAATCAATGTCCAAAACAGTAGAACAACTTTTCAAGAGTTGTAAATAGTCTCTAGTGGAATAGCTTCCTTGTGACATGGAACTGAAGGCTCATAGCTCAGAGACAGAGCCAGGGAGCTGAGTGGAAACAGGTAGTGAGGGGGCGCAGCTCAGCCTACAACTTCCCTGAAAAACATGTTCATCTGCTTCACAATGACAACTAAGACAAATTCACAGAATTACTGGAAATGAACATAAACAATATGACAGAAATGGAATTCAGGGCAGCAATCGTCCAAGCAATGGCTAATTTAGAAAAGAACATAAGTCTCAAAATGGAAGCCCTAATAACAGAAGTGAAAGCTGAGGTTAAAAAGGCTATTAATGAGATGCAATCTAATTTAAATACACTAAGAGCTAGAGTAAGTGAAGCTGAAGATCGTATCAGTGATTTAGAAGACAGATGGATTAAGGAGGAGGAGCAAGAGAAGTCTTGAATCAAACAGCTAAAATCCCATGAAAACAGAATAAGGGAAATGAATGATGCCATGAAACCCTCCAATATCAGAATTACTGGAATCCCCGAAGGAGTTGAGAGAGAGAGAAGCCTAGAAGATATTGTTGAACAAATCATGCATGAAAATTTCCCAAATCTGGGGAATGAAAGTAATGTTCATGTCCTAGAGGCAGAGAGGACACCCCCCAAGATCAATGAGGTCAGAAAAACCTCCAGGCACATAATTGTGAAATTCGTGAATCATAAAACCAAAGAATATATCTTAAGGGCAGCTAAAGGGAAGTGATCCCTTACCTTCAGAGGGAGGACCATCAGAATAACGTCAGACCTATCCACAGAAACCTGGCAAGCCAGAAAGGGCTGGCAAGACATATTCAGGAATATTACATGACAAAAATATGTAACCAAGGATAATGTACTCAGCAAGGTTGACTTTCAGAATGGAAGGAGAAATAAAGAGCTTCCAGGACTGCCAACGTCTAAAAGATTATGCAACCACCAAGCCAGCACTACAAGAAATACTAAGAGGGGTTCTAGACTGGATAAAATGACAGGACCCATCCATATGCTGTTTGCAAGACACATTTTGAATCTAAAGACACTTCCACCTTGAAAGTGAGGGGATGGAGGACCATCTTTCATGCTAATGGACCTCAAAAGAAAGCCGGGGTAGCGATTCTCATATCAGACAAATTGGATTTTAATCTAAAGACTGAAGTCAGAGACACAGAAGGACACTACATCATTCTCAAAGGGTCTATACACCAAGAAGATCTAACAATTGTAAATATTTATGCCCCCAACATGGGAGCAGCCAACTACATAAGCCAACTGTTAAGCAAAATAAAGAGTCATATTGATACAAATACATTAATTCTAGGAGATCTTAACACACCATTGTCAGCAATGGACAGATCATCTAAACAGAAAATCAACAAAGAAATAAGAGCCTTGAATGACACATTGGACCAGAGGGATCTCATAGATATATTCAGAACATTCCACCCTAAAACAGCAGGATACTCATGCTTCTTGAGTGCACATAGCACTTTCTCCAGAAGAGACCACATACTAGGTCACAAATCAGGGCTCAACCAATATCAGAAGATTGAGATTATTCCCTGCATATTCTCTGACCACAATGCCATGAAACTGGAACTCAACCACAATAAAAAGTTCAGAAGAAAATCAAACACTTGGAAGCCAAAGACAATCCTGCTCAAGAATCTGTGGATTAACCAGGAAATCAAAGAACTGAAACACTTCATAGAAACCAATGAGAATGAAGATACATCGATCCAAAACCTATGGGATACAGCAAAGGCAGTCCTAAGGGGGAAATTCATAGCCATCCAAGCATCACTCAAAAAATTGAAAAATCCTGAACAGGACCACTAACTCTCATTACACCTTAAAGAACTGGAAAATTAACAAAAAATTAAACCAACCCCACACACAAGATGGGAAATAATTAGGATTAGAGCAGAGATGAATGAATCAGAAACTAGAGATACAGTAGAACACATCAACGAAACCAGAAGCTGGTTCTTTGAAAGAATCAATAAGATTGATAAACCATTAGCCAAAATAATCCAAAAGAAAATGGAGAAAACCCAAATTAATAAAATTATGAATGAAAGGGGAGAGATCACGACTAACACCAAGGAAATAGAAATAATCATCAGAAATTACTATCAACAATTATATGCCAATAAGTTTAACAACCTAGAAGATACGGATACATTCCTAGAAACCTATAAACTTCCAAGACTGAAACAGGAAGACATTGACGATCTAAATAGACCTATATCTAGTAACAATATTGAAGCAGTGATCAAAAATCTCCCCCAGAACAAGAGTTCAGGACCAGACGGATTCCCTGGGGAATTCTACCAAACACTCAAAGAAGAAAAAACACCTACTCTCCTGAAGCTCTTTCAAACAATAGAAACAGAAGGACAACTTTCAGACTCTTTCTACAAAGCCAGCATTACTCTAATCCCCAAACCAGATAAAGACCCATCAAAAAGGACAACTTCAGATCCATGCACAGCAACAATTTGTAATAACTTTTTAATAAGCAAGGCAAATCTATAGTTAATGATATAGAACAATGCCCAAAATAAAGCTGTGGAAATACAGCACAAGCATGACTCACTCATAAATATATACTTGCATTTATTTTAAATTATCTTGGACTGGTAACACAAGAGATCATTTACACTTGTTAGTCCTAAAGGCTGTGATAGAGGGTTAAGGGGAAAGGAGGGAGTCTCCTGTTTTAGATCTCTTCCAACTGTTTGAATTTTATCATAAGCCTTGATTACTTCTAGGATAAAAAGGATATTGGAAATTCTGAATTTAACCCTGAAAACTCCATGCTCTTCTCTGGATATCTTGTTATTCCAATAACTACTGTAATACCGACTCACAGCAGTACTGCGCACATTCCCACTGGGGTCGCTTTTCCCCTTTGGATTTTCCTCAAGTGCTCACTCCTCCAGGTTCCGGCCTTGCCCATCTTCTGGTGGAAGGGGCATCCCGCTTGACCCTCTCCATGAAATCACTTGAGGGTTGTTACAGATCTCTCTTTCAGATATTAATTAAGAAGCCCTGTTGCAGTTTCGCTAACTATTGTAATGTCCAAACAGAAAAGCCAAATTTCTCTGATTTCACAGAGACCAATAAAAGCATCTCTGAGGAGACTTAATATAAGCAAAGAAAATTCATCTGGAAAGGTGAGGCTCATCTGCCGGGAGGAAACGGCAAACCCCACAGCCCTCCGCGTCAGCTGCCGATCCCCACTGTAATAAAATATTTCTGCTTAAAGATGAACTAAAATCCATCAGGCTAGGTTCTCAGTATCTCAGTTCACACCAGTGACCTGTGCTGATGCCCTCCGAAGGTAAATCTGGTTTTTCATCAACCCCCTACCCCACCTTACCCCACCCCCAGCCCCGGCCCATTCCAGTGTCTCCCTCTCTGATTTGGAGGTGCCTGTTCTTGCCTCTGCTGCCTCTACGGTGAGAAGAAATTGATCAAAGACTGAACAATACAACAAAGTGATCCCAGCCATTACAACCTGAAAACCCACGGGGGCCTCCACATCATTCATTTCATAAATGAGTACAAATCACAACATCTGTTGTGCTCCCCTAATTTTTAGATCAGATCACTGCCAAATCCAAATACCAAAGGAATTTTAAAAATAAGACCATTTTAAGTGTTATCGTACCTTTGGGTCTCTTTGTCTCACAGTAGTTGGGTTTTTCCTTCCAAGATCTCAGTCTTCCCTGAGGGTATGCACTCAGATCAACTTCACAATTGATTGACCTTTTTAAAATGTGTACATCACACAAACACAAAATCACCGGAAGGGCCTCTCCAAATACTGAAAAGAACTGGATGTAGCTTATCATATAGGAAAGAAAAGAGTTTTTTAGAAATTAACAAAACCAGAGCTCTAGTTCTGAAAACGTGGATGAAATAGACCAGAAAGTAAAGGACCGCCCTCCCATGCAAATATGTGTGGCCTAGCTCCACCTACATCCGACAAATATCTATTAGCCACCTTCAGGAAAGTGTGGAAAGAGTATGGGCATTGGCCAAAGAATGAAGCTGCACTCCACTACTTGTTAGTTCTTTGGCTTTGGGCAAATTGCTTCATCTCTCATCCTTAGTTTCCTCTTCTATTAAATGGGGATTTTAATATCTTCTTTAAAGAGCCGTTTGGAGAATTAATAATAAAACATATGTGAAGTGCTTAGCACAGTCCCTGGCTTAAGGGAGACACTCAGGATGTGTTAACCATTCTCATTCTCTGTCCCATGCATTGGTGAGAGAAGAATAAAAATAGTCCTGGCCCTCAGAGGGGCTCAGCACCTGTAAGAGAAACTTCCTCCCCAATCATTTCTCACTGAGGGAAATACTAAGTCACACCTAGAGTTGGCATGTTAGCATCTCATCTGCTTCCAGATCATAAACACAGCCGAATCTCACTCTCTCTCTCTCACACACAGACACATGAACACGCACACACACAAGAGAGGATCGGAAGACAAAAAAAGCTTTTCTGAGGAAAACAGGCCAAATGGAAAGGCAAAACTGCATTACACCAATTACTCCTGAACCAGTCTGAGGTGTCTGGGTGCAGGGGATAATTAGAGGCTGCCCCAGTCTTTGCACTGACATGACTGGTGCTATTTAATATAATTACATTACAGTAAAATAATGAGTTTTCCCATAATTGGTAGTTACAGCGTAATTGTGACTACACAGAATATTAACACCCTAACTGCCAGAGCCTTCCAAAAATGTGAGCTAAGTAAAGGTTTCCCTTCTCTCCAGGCAGCAAACAGAAGGAGCCCGTCCTCTCTAGGTTAGCTTATCATATCTTCCCTTTGGTTTCTTCTATGCCAGTCGCCTCAGACCCTTCAAGGGATCCCACCTCTCCTCCCGTAAGAAGGCAATGTTATACACCTTTCACATTCCTTCTCTATTAAAATCTGCTCTGCCAGCTGGCAAACATCTCACAGGTTCATTAACAAGGATGACAGCGAGCCCTAAGCTCATGCATCATGAGGCAGGCCTGGTTCAAATCCTGGCTTGCCCACCTATTTGCATGTGACTGTGGCAATTATGTAACCTAGCTAAGTCTTCGTTTCCTCACCTGTAAAATGGAGACTATACCACCACTTCATGGTACTCCTGTATCAAATGAATAAGCTAGAGCATGCAACAGACACTTAAAAAATATTTGTTGAATTTGAGGGTAATTTACTAATCAAAATTAACAAGATACTGTTCCAGGATTGTTTCTATTTTTTATGGTAAAATAGATACTTTAAATTAAAACAGTCAGTCATTTACTCAACAGGTAGGTAAAGTATTTGAGGAAGTAGAAAAAGTTTTTCCAAACTTCTTAAATTCATATAGTGTCTGGCCACTTAAGATACGGAACAGCATGAGGCTTTAATGCACATACCACAAACCCAGATGGCCTGGGTTCAAATCCCAACTCCACCAATTTCTAGCTGTGTGACCTTGGGCGAGTGACTTAACTTATCTGTGCTATTATACTATATAGCTCCACCTACAAAGGAGGAATATTAAATTATACTAAACTCCTGGGGTTGTTCTGAGGATCAGGTGTGTAACAGCTGGCATCTTGTAAGTACTCAAGTATTGATGTTATTATGATTATTATTCTATTCACTGCTGATCTAGTTGTGCATCCTTTGATGAAAGGGATAAAATAACCACTGGAACCAGAAAAATATCCCCATGCATCAGGAAAGCTACAAAAGTAAACCTGGAGAAGGAATGGAAAGTTCAGAGTTCCACAGTAACAGTAACTCATATTCACTTTATGAAACACACTGTACTCCAGAAGAAAAAAGGAGATTTCTAAAATCCCAGCAGTGATGTGAAGGTGTTAGTATCACTTAGAGACCTCTGAGTACTCCAGGATAGACCGACGGGAGAGTTCCCAACCATAACTAGGTGGAATGGGCACAAATGATGAACAAACTCAACAGTAAAGAGTATATTGTTATTTTTAAATGCAAGGATTGGACATTAGGCTGTAGCAGGGTACACATCTATACTTCTCTTTTTTAAATTTGACCAGTCCAATGAGATGCTTTCAACCGGATTTTTTTTTCTTTTTGGCCATATATTTTTGTCAACGTCTATTGCCTTGTATTTGGAAAGGTGGTGGGAAACACTGAAGAAACAGAAATTTGCCTTATGTCATCTCAGAATCAACACTGAGGGGAAGATCCATGTGAAATAGAATCCATTCAATGAGAAGAGACAGTGTTAGCCCTGATGGTAAGATTACTGTCATTTTGTCTACCGTGCTTCCTGGTGGAAATGTCATTCCCTGCCTACTCTCCCCACATGAAAGCTCGACATGAGGTTTATATAAGAGTGCCACAGTTGTGTATATCCCAGCACCAGGAGCACTAATATTTGGTCCTGAATGGGGTCCTGACTCAAGCAGGGCCAATAACTGTACCTCATCCACTTGGCTATGACTGATTGACTCACAGGAGGCCACCTGAGTCTCTTATCACCCCCAACCAAGCAGACACTTTCCAAAAATTGAGGTCAGAGATGGTGTGATTACATCCTCTCCAATGTTAAGAGCTGTAAGACACAACACAGAGCTATTGATAACACTGGTTTCCCTCCATGTAGGGAAAAAAAAAAAAAAGAGAGAGAGGACAAAGAAGTAGTCTCCAGGAAAGAATGCAGGAGACAGCAAGACAAACAATGAAAGGGCCAGTGATGTTCTGGTCCTCCTTCTAGTCCTTCCCCTGTTCCAGATTTCTACGATCAGGTCAGCCGACCTCCCTTAGATTTCATGGGCTAATGACTCTCCTTTCTGACAAGTTGTTATTTCTGTCTCTTGCACCCAAAAGAGTTCTGACGGATATGCCCCTAAGTCCTGGGGAAAAGCACGATGGCATCTTTAAAAATCATAAGTAGGTGAGCTTTGACACCTTCACCAAAAACCTTCTCAACTGCTTTCACAAATGGGAAGAAGAGACAGACTGTGTGATGTAGTGAATAAAACAGGAGACAGGAAGAGTCACATGCTTTAGAGACCTTTCTCTACCATTCCCTAGTCACTTCGTGCCTGCCCATTAGCCTTTTTAAGTTAGAGTTGCCTGCTTACAAAACAGGGTTTTTAAAAGAGGGTTGGATTACGAGACTTCTAAGCCCCATCCAAACCCCCAAATCTGAGTTTTCTGTTTTGTTTCTCTAAGTTAATTGCATCTAAGCTGTCAGAATTTACTGGTGTTTGTCTAGGAGAAGTTGTTTTTCGAAACTTCTCCTTTCTATTCTCCTTTTGTTAGTCCGGAAGCTGGTGTCACCATATGAGCCACTCACTACATGTCTCCCTCTCATCCTGTCTTCAGTGAAATCCAACACTTTTTGGAACCAGGCTGGAAGGCTACAGCTTGGATAGCAGAGAAAGAGGACTGACAACAGTTGCTCATTGGCGTGGTAAGATTAATAAAGAAACTGCGTGCAGTGATCATTTCTCTGGAGAGCAGTTTGACCTTGGGGAGGCTGGCACCAAAGGTGGCTGAAGACACCTGTCCATTTGAGAAAGGGTTGCGGGAATTAGCCTAGGGTTGTGCTCACTGACAGAGCCTTAAGTAAAGGCACTTGGAATCTGTTCAGGCCAATCTGCGGGGAGCAGATGTCACCAGGAGCTTGGGGCTGGGACATGAGCCAAGGTCAGAGAAGAAGTCAGGAAAACCCTACCTAGTGACAGATCTGCAGAGCCAGCGGCCATGTCCGAGATAAGGACAGAAGGCTTCCTTCCACCCTTTGCTGCCAGCTCTGCCATAGCAGAGAAGAGCTGGAAGTCAGATGAACAGATGAAAAGTGCCTGGCACGCAGCTACCCGCCTGGCCTTCCGCTCTGAGATGCCGTGTTCAGTCACTGCAGCCCACTCTCTCCAGCTTGCTAATGACAGAAGGAAGTTTCTAATAAAGGTATTGCTCTGCAGACTGAATTAATGATTTCCAGCTCCAACGCTTGTAAACACACTGTGTTGAAAGTGCTCACGTGTGAACTAAGGCAGCACTTTGGAGACACTGACTCTCCAGTGAACTCATCACAGGTAGCAAAATGGTGGGAGAAAACAGGGCTAACCCAGGGGAACCCGCTGGGTTCACTCTAAACCGGGCATAGTATTTCTGACTGCGAAAAGGGGGGAAAGAGGGAAGAGGATGGGAACTCCAACTAACGACAGGAAGGAAGATACTAGGGGGCGAATAAAGCCATCCGTGTCCCCAATGGGCAGCGCCTTTGACCACCTTCAGCTCTGCTCTTTACCACAAATTCCAAATGTTCAAGTCATACTGAATATGTTTGCCCTGTGCAGAGCCTCAAACTATGATAAAATATGTTGGAGAGAGGGGGAAAAATGTTTTGTGTGTGGTTTTTTTTTTTTTAAAGATTTTATTTATTTATTTGACAGAGAGGAACACAGCCAGAGAGGGAACACAAGCAGGGGTAGTGAGAGAGGGAGAAGCAGGCTTCCCGCCGAGCAGGGAGCCTGATGCGGGGCTGGAGCCCGATGCGGGGCTCGATCCCGATGCGGGGCTCGATCCCGATGCGGGGCTCGATCCCGGGTCTCCAGGATCATGACCTGAGCCGAAGGCAGTCGCTCAACCAACTGAGCCACCCAGGCGCCCCTGTTTTGTGTGTTTTTTAAAGTCATCAGAGGACTTGCGCCTTTAGAGGTAACAAGCTCACCTGTGGCCCCACCGGGCCCACAGTGAGGGTGGCGCACACAATCCGGTCTGAGAGATGACAGGCTGCTCCCCACTTCCTGTGGCTGCGGCTGCTGCCAGGTGCCTCTGACTTAGTCAGGGCCTGAGCGGGCGACGGGCCCCTGAGCAGCCCGCTGCCACATCACAGAGCAAGGAGCACTTGGGGGGCGGGGGGGGAGGCAGGAGGAAGCTAACCAACAGCTTGCAAGCATGTCTTCTAAAAAGGATGTTAACCAAACAAGCTGTCATCCCTTAATCCCTCCCACTCTTGCCTGAATGTACACTAATTGAAAATTAAGTTTTCAATTTGAAACCATTTTCTAATTCTGTCTCATTCAGGAGCAGTTAGAGCCCCGGTGCTTTTGCTAAATTCCCAACGCGCTTTCCCTGAGCTCCCTCGGGAGGCCGACAAAGGAACCTTGTCAACATGTCACTGACAGCAACAGGCCGAACAGTCTGTGCGGTAGCAGAGAGTCATTTTGGAAGCCAAAGAAAGCCAGGCCAGGGCCAGGCTAAAGATGTGGCAGAGCAGAAGACACCTTCTCCTGCCTTTCTTTTCTCCTCCTTCCTACAGTTAAATTGTACTAGCAACCCGGCAAAGAGGATCCTCTCACTCATCACTGTCCTGTCCCCCGTGTGTTAAGAAAGCCTTCCCATAAGATGATAAGCTCCAAGAGGGAAAGTTCTCTGATCTCCAAGGGTCATTGACCTTGAGCTCCACAGAATGAAGCTACTTTTATAAAATGGAGAGCAAAATATCATAGTAAATAGCAAAAAAAAAAAACCAGCTTTGTCAGGGGCTCTCTGTTAAAAATTGAAAGTTGTAAAAATTGATTTATTTTTGCTTATGTTTAACAAAATTCAGGTCATTATTATTCCATAACAAAGAATAAGTCATGCATTGATTCCTTTTGCATAATTTTCCCATGAATTGTACAACTACACAATAGTGCATTCTTGATTTCAGATTTAACTTGCGCAGCAGGAGCAAAGAGGGGCATTTTTGGAAAATATAAAGTGTTCCTCAGTTTTCCCAAGGGACTCTCTTAAGCATTTGATATTCTAAGCATTATCTCTTGAAGAAGCTCAGGCATCCTTATCCTTGTCGACTGCTTCAATTTTTAAGCATTCCTCCCAATCCTTTTTGCCAAATAGGACGCAAGTGATTCAGACAGGCTTCCAACATCAATTCCATTGACTTTGTGAAATCCTACACTCTTTACAGTATTGATTTACTTTGCAGTTTCACTTTGCAATTGATTTACATTGAACTGCAGTTATCAGATGTTTACCCTTCATAAATCATCAAGAGCCTGACAGCCACCCACAAATATAAGGGGATAGAGGCTAAAGCTGATCAGGGAAGGAGGTCTGACTGGGAATTGTTGTAAGTGGTAAGTTCATTGGTGGATTTTTTCACTTGCAAAGCTTTCTCTATGCAATTTCATAGGACCCTCATGATTTCTTTAGAAACTCAGATATCTGCCACAGATTTCTACCAAGCGATGATTTCAAAATAATCTAATTCTAATGAATGGTTGGGATACCAGTTAAGAAAGAAGGCTTGGGGTGCCATGGTGGCTCAGTTGATTTAGCCACTGCCTTCAGCTCAGGTCATGATCCCGGAGTCCCAGGATCGAGTCCCACATCGCGCTCCCAGCTCCGTGGGGAGTCTGCTTCTCCCTCTGACCTTCTCCTTTTTCATGCTCTGTCACTCTCTCTGTCTCTCAAATAAATAAATAAAATCTTTATAAAAATTTTTTTAAAAAGAAGGAGGAGGGGCGCCTGGGTGGCTCAGTTGGTTGAGCAGCTGCCTTCGGCTCAGGTCATGATCCCGGAGACCCGGGATCGAGCCCCACATCGGGCTCCCTGCTCGGCGGGAGGCCTGCTTCTCCCTCTCTCCCTCTCCCTGCTTGTGTTCCCTCTCTGGCTGTGTTTCTCTCTGTCAAATAAATAAATAAAGTCTTTTAAAAAAAAAAAAAAAAGAAGGAGGAGGTTTTGTTTCGTATCTTAATCAATGAAAGCTTCCCAAGGCATCATTACAGGTAAACTATGATAAATGGCATGACCAGTACACCCCCTACTCAAAGTCTATGGCAAGTTAAAAAGTACCTATGCCTTAACCCACAGAATGGGAGAAGATATTTGCAAATGACACTATATATAAAGGGCTGATTTCCAAAATCTACAAAGAACTTCTCAAACTCAACACCCAAAAAACAAATGATCCAGTCAAAAAATGGGCAGAAGACATGAGCAGATACTTCTCCAATGAAGAGATACAAATGGCTAACAAATACATGAAAAAAATGTTCAACATCATTAGCCATCAGGGAAATTCAAATCAAAATCACACTGAGATACCACCTTACACCAGACAGACTGGCAAAAATTAACAAGGCAAGAAACAACAAATGTTGGAGAGGCTGTGAAGAAAGGGGAACCCTCTTTCACTGTGGGTGGGAATGCAAGTTGAGACAGCCACTTTGGAAAACAGTGTGGAGCTTACTAAAAAAAAAAAACTTAAAAATAGAACTACCCTATGACCCAGCAAATGCACTACGAGGTATTTACCCGAAAGATACAGATGTAGTGATAAAAAGGGCCATATGTATCCCAATGTTCATAACAGCAATGTCCACAATAGCCAAAATGTGGAAAGAACCAACATACCCTTCGACAGATGAATAGATAAAGAAGATGTGGTTCATATATGCAATGGAATATTACTCGGTCATCAGAAGGATGAATACCCACCATTCACACTGACATGAATGGAACTGGAGGAGATTATGCTAAGTGAAATGAGTCAAGCAGAGGGAGTCAATTATCATATGGTTTCACTTATTTGTGGAACATAAGGAGCAGCATGGAGGACATCAGGAGAAGGAAGGGGAAAATGAAGGGGGTGTAATCATAAGAGGAGATGAACCATGAGAGACTATGGACTCCAGGAAACAAACTGAGGGTTTCAGAGGGGAAGAGAGTGAGGGGATGTGTTAGCCCAGTGATGGGTATTAAGGAGGCCATGGATTGCATGGAGCCCTGGGTGTTATATACAAACAATGAATCATGGGACGCTACATCAAAAGTAATGGTATACTGTATGGTGACAGACATAACGTTAAAAAAAAGAATTACATGTGCCTTGATTTACATGTGGGTCTGAAATGCAAATTTTGTGATCAATTAGAACTTGAGAGACATAAATGGAATGCTAGAGAAGATGAAATTTGGGGGAGAAAAGGAAATGGGTGAATGATATGCATGAATTTGCTAGCCTGGGGTTGAGGAATGGGGTTAGAAGTTTTGCTGGGGCAAAAGCCCAAAGCAGCCATCAGATGACAGAAGTATAAAGATAGGAGAAAAATTTAAGTCCAGACAGGAGAAAAAAGGAAAAGAACGATTCAAGGACTTAAGATATCAATTCACCTTGCCAGGCAGGGAATAGAACCCCCCCAGCTATTAAAAGTGCTACTCAAAAGGAGAAAATCAGTGGTTTGTGGTTTGAGTGCTTTAGAGAATGTGCTTTCAACAAGGAACTTGAGACTTACACTTGCTTCCCCACCAGATCACTGTGGTTCAGAGACTGACTTAACCAGTGCATCACCACAAGAAAGTGATGTCACTTCTCTGACCGCCTGTACTTTGTTAGTAAAATGAGGATATACTCTCCCTTTCAAAGAGTTTTTAAGGGTTAAAACTAATCTCCATGTTATTATACAGACTACATGTGGTCTGTCACAACTGCCACACCTTAGTCTCTCTCCAAGTATAGCTATTATGATGATAGCGATAGGGATGGGGCTGACAGGTCTGCAACTAGGGACAGGTAGAACTGTGTTAGGCTGGTGCAAAAACAATTACTAATCATTGATCCTGTTATAAATCAGACTTGGCTCTCTATACAAATAACTGAGTAGCAAGCGCTGAGAAATGGGCTGAAGGCAAGAAAGAGACTGTGGCAGTCCAGAGTGGAGGTAGGGTAAAGATTTTGGGGTCTGCACACCTCTGAGAGGTGGCCGGTAACAATGAAGGAGCTACTTCTCCAGAGTGTCTCAGCCCAGAAACCAGTCAGTGTGTACAGGAAAAACTTGACCATTCTTGACATTACAAAATTAATGGCAAGAAAAATAAGACCTAATTACAGTACCAAATCATGGACAATGCAGGAAGACTGGGAGGTTAATTCCTGGCTCCTTGAAAATGATAACAACATCAATCCAATGCTTTCATCCTGGGCACTCATGTCAAATAGGGTCCCTGGGAACCAGGAACAGAACCTGAGGCAAGCTTCAGATGCACATGACACATTAAGGCCATGCTCTCAGGAAGGGCTGATAAGGGAGTAAATATTAGGAAAGAGCTGAGATAAAGCCTCAGATGAAGAGTAGCCTTGGTCAGTGAACCAGGCAGGAGAGATCAACATCCCAGGCATCTCGAACAAGGAGGTCCCACAGCCAAGGACCAGTCTCCATAGAAAGCCACTGGGGTAAGCTGTTAACAATGAATGGGAATGAGGGCACCAGCTGGTAAAGGGGCCTGGGAGGGACCTCAGGAGTTTCTACATCATTCTAGGTAGGTGCTGTGGATATAGTAATTCGTGACACATTCCCATGAGATTCTTCTGATTTACAGAGGAGAAAAGTGAGGCTAAGTCTAAGTGACTTGATCTAAGTCACCCAGCTTCTGTGACAGAGCCAGGATTGGAACCCTGGCACTTTGGTTCTGGAATCCACATGCCTGGTCACTAATCCACTTTAGGAGATGCTGTTATAGATTAAATTGTGTTCCATCCCAAAAAAGATGTTAAAGTCCTAACCCCAGTGCCTTAGAATGTAACCTTATATGGACAGAAGATCATTGCAGATGTAATTAGTTAAGATGAAGTCATACTAGAGTGGGGGCGGGGGGGGGGGCCTTTATCCACTAAATATCCTTTATTTATGGTCGGTGTCTTTGTAAGAAGAGAAAACACAGACATGTGGGCATTAATGCTTGGTGAAGACAGAGGTGGACACTGGAAATACGCTGCTACAAACCAAAAAACGTCAAGGATTACCAGCAAACCACCAGAAGCGAGGAAGAGGTAAAGAAGGACTCTCCCCTACAGGTTTCAGAGGGAGCAGAACCCTGCTGATGCCTCAATTTTCTACTTTTAGCCACCAGAACTGGGAGAAAACAAGTTTTGAAAGACCCCAGATTCACTGGGATACTTTCGTCTGGGGCGGGGGGAAGCACCCCAAGAACCAAAACTCCAAACCAGCAGATGCAACAAGCAAGAGGAATTTTTTCAGCGTTTGCGCCCCCCAGCGGCGGTTACAAGCAGTTTTTAAAGGCACAGACCACAGGGTTAGCGTAAGACGCCAGGTGCTCCGAGATTGGCCCAATTTGAAAATCATCATGTACTCCAGCAATCTTTTTGCTACACGGGAAATTTTGTAACACTCGTCGTACACTGGTTGGCTCAGGGCAAGGCTAGGGGAAGTGGTCAATCAGGAGGGGAGTTCACATAGCTACAGGCTTGTGATTGGTTGACATTTGACCTGCTGTGCTGGACTCGCCAGATGGTCTTTGTCTGGGGTCCCGTTTGGGGAACTCCCAAACGGGAGTTAGGGAGAGCATTCCCGTTTGTTCTTTATCTATGCCTGCAGGCCTTGTTTCAGGGCCCGCTTCCGGACTCTGAAACCTTTTAACTCACTTTCTAAGGAGGGGAAGGGATCTGTGCTAGCGTAAGCAGGTTTACAGAAGCAAAATCAGCCATTAGCAATTGTAAAATATAACCCTTAGTTTTTAATCTTTCATCAGTTTCTGTTGTTTTAAGCGATCTGGTTTGTGGCACCTATGGCCACCATAGGAAATTAACAGAGATACCAAGGGAAGAGACTAAACACTGGGGAAGACATGATCCTGAATTATTAATTATTAATTTTAAGCTTAAAAATGATTTACTCAAAAATATATTATAATTACAGGCAAATGTTTTTAAATGGCCTATATATCAGGAAGTCATACAATCCTTGGGGAGAACTTAAGCTTGTAGTGGTTAAGCTCTCAGGCTTGGAGTCCTACTGGCTTGGGTTATAGTTCTAGATCAGTCACACATTTAACAGGGGCATGGCCTCGGACCAGTGTATGGACCTCTCTACCCTTCACTCATTTGTGGAACGGTGACAGGAACAGTACCCTCTCCTTAGAATTGTCAAGGACGATTATATGAAATAATGCGTATAACATAGCATATGACCTGGTACATAGTGAGGACTGACTGTCCCCTCTTACCCATGGAAGATGCATTCCAAGACCCTCAGTGGATGCTTGAAACCAGATAGTATCAAACCCTATGTATACCGTGTTTTTTCCTATGATGTACCTACAATATACATACATACCTATTTTATTCTATAAATTTTATTTTATAAATTTATTTATATAATTCTATAAATTAGGCACAGTTAAGAGAGGAACAAGGACTAATTTAAAAAAGGACAATTATAACAATATACAGTTGGCCCTTGAACAAAGCTGGGGTGTAGGGGGACCGACCTCCTGTGCAGTTGAAAATCTACATATAACTGGGGCGCCTGGGTGGCTCAGGTTCTGATCCCGGAATCGCTGGTAGCCTGCTTCTCCCTCTCTCACTCCCCCTGCTTGTGTTCCCTCTCTAGCTGTGTTTCTCTCTGTCAAATAAAAAAATAAAATCTTAAAAAAGAAAGAAAAAGAAAAGAAAGAAAATCTGCATATAACTTAACTAGTAACAGCCTACTGTTGACTGGAAGCCTTCCCTACCACGAAGAGTCGTTCAGCACATCTTTGTATGTTATCTATATGATATACTGTAGTTTTACAATAAAGTGAGCCAGAGAAGAGAAAATGTTAAGAAAATCAAAAGGAAGAGAAAACACATTTGCAGGACTGTACTTACAAAAAAAAAAAAAAATTCCGCCTCAAGGGGACCCACGCAATTCAAATTCGTGTTGTTCAAGGGCCAACTAGTTATGGGACTGTGGTCTCTCTCCGAATATCTTACTGCACTGTACTCACCCTTCTGGGGATGACAGGAGACGCTAAAATGCCTACGTGATGCGCTGAAAAGAGGGGAAGGGCGGGGCCTTGGCCTTGTGACGTTAGCAGCGCGGGGCTGCTATTGACCTTCTGAGGATTGGGCAGAAGGAAGACCACGTGGTCTAGGCTGCAGTTTGTCCACGCCCCCCACCCCGCGGGCTGAATATGTGCAAAGCGAAACCACGGTAAGGTAGGAACCGTCCTGTCTCAGTTCTACTGTGGGATGCGTCCGGCCCTCCAAGACGCCCAGCCTCAGCTGTGAGTGGTGCTGAGCTCAAGTATTCTATGGAAAAGTGAAGCCATCAAACAGGACAATATATATATAATAAAAACACCCCTTGTACATATGACACCTGATGACAATGCTAGGTAATTATTTATTCTCGGCTGAGTTAAAGAGAACTAATTCCGGGCTGGCAGGAGGAATCCTGTAAACCAAATCCTTCTGAGATCCTGTAAACCAGAACTTCCCAAATCTGAATGAGTATATGATTTACCTCGGTTGCTTGTTAAAATGCAGATTCCGACCGGACAGGTTTGGGATGAGGCCTGACATTCTGCATTTCTAAGAAACTCCCAGGTGGTGCGGAGCTGTGGATCCAAAATTCACTGATGCCTTACAAAATACCATGAGATTTGTCAGGGAGGTGGGGGGTTACTTCTTAACCATTAGGACCCGGAGTCCGAAGGAACTGGTTATTATTCTGGTAACAAAATAGAAGGCCTCTTGTTACAAATATATATCTGTGGTTGCTGTGTTGGGCATAAATATCACCAGAAAAGCTCTAGGGAAGTCCCTCTGGGATGGAGATGAAGGCCTGTTTGTGCCCTGAGGGGTGCTTAATGTTTCCCAAAGGAGGCCCCTGAATTGTTTCAGCCCCTCCCAGTGGCCCCCTCCACACAGCCTGCTCTAGGGCCAGAAAGGAAATGCTGGATAAAGAACAATGGTGGAGGTATATTGCCACCTACTGGATTAAGAAAGAAAAGACTGTACTTCTTGATTCCATTCTTATATCTGGAAAGGGCCAAAAAGAGGGGTGGGTTATAGAACTGCAAAAGACCTTGGAGACTGTAGGTTCAACCCTCTGATCACTGAGTTCAATCCTGGAACATAAACCATGCAGGCCAGAGGCCTTGTCTTTCTTCTGTCAGCTCCCAGAAGAAAACCATAATTCAGTGAGGACTTGATATGGGCACCCAGGGGCATTCTTTGTAGTATCTCATTTAATCCTCACATCAGCACTCAAGTTAAAGAGTATGGTCATCATCACTTCTGCAGAGGGGGAAGCTGAGGCTTGGAGACGTTGACATGTAGTAGGAGGAGCCTGCGGTAAACCTGGATCTATCTGCCTACAGAGCATGAAACTTAACAGCTGTGTTCAGGGCAGGCAGAGAGCCAGCCAGCACTTGGCCTTTCTGATCCTGTGAGAAGAGTGAAATCATTAAAGGAGGCACTTAGGCTGCCTCTTCTACTGAAGTCCCACTGCCTGGGTTCAAATCCTGGCTCTAATCCTAACTACCTGTATAACTGGGGACAAGCTACCTAACCTTGATAAGCCTCAGTTTCCTCACCTATAAAATGGGTCTGATAATTATAATCTCCATCTCATAGCGTTATTTTGAAAATTAAGACTCAATACATAGGGCGCCTGGGTGGCTCAGTGTGTTAAAGCCTCTGCCTTCGGCTCAGGTCATGATCTCAGGGTCCTGGGAATGAGGCCCACTTCGGGCTCTGCTCGGCGGGAAGCCTGCTTCCTCCTCTCTCTCCCTGCCTCTCTGCCTACTTGTGGTCTCTCTCTGTCAAATAAATAAATAAAACCTTTTTTAAAAAAAAAAGTAAAAAAAAAAAAAAGAGTCAATAGATAATATGGTAATTCTCAGAACCTGATAGTATTGTATAATCTCTAGAGCCCAGTTGCCCTGGATTTAAACCTTGGCTTTTCAGCTTAATAGCTGTATAGTCTTGGGCAAGTTACTCAGCCCATTCACAGCAGCCTCATTTGTAAATTGAGCGATGATGATGATGACGATAATTGTGCCCACTCATGGAGATTGAGGAGTTTATAAGCATTTAAAGAGTTAGAATATTTGATACATAATACATGCTCAGTAAATGTGACCTAAGATTATCTCCCTCGGAGTTTTGTTGAAGGATGAAACTATGTCATGTATTCATTTAGTATATGCTCATTGAATCATGATAATGATGAAAAATTTACACTAGGGCCATAGGAAAGAGAGAAGAGAGACTCCATAGGAAAACGGAAAGAGCCAGTATTCTTCTCATATCTCTTATTTTAACTCAAAAGTAGATATTATGAATGTAACTGAGTTTACACCTGGTTGCCTAATGGGGCCTCCAGACCGTTAACTTCCTGTGCTAACATCTTTGTTCCCTTCCCTCTGATACAAACCCAGGAGCCCTGACATCTTCCTGCCTTCTGGTCTACTTTCTGGGTTCTCTCTCACTTGTGTAATGAGTAATAAAGTCTCTTCAGCTCCTCCCTTTCTTGGGGTCCTTGCCATCAAGCCCAGTTTCCTTCCCATTTTAAGAGCTGACCGCTAACAGGATACCTGGGTGGACCCCTAACGGGATACCTGGGTGGCTCAGTTAGTTAAGCATCTGCCTTTGGCTCAGGTCATGATCCCAGCATCTTGATCAAGTCCCACATCAGGCTCCTTGCTCAGCAGGAAGTCTGCTTCTACCTCTGTCTGCCTCCCTCTCTCTCTCTCTCTGTCAAATGAATAAACAAAATCTTAAAAAAAAAAAAAAAAAGTGTTGACTCCTAACCACTTAAGGAAAAATAAAATACAACAAACTGGGGTGATGGCAAGTGTTCCTTAACTTGCTACATTATCCTAGACATTGTCCATGGTGCTTTGTTTCGGATTGAATTCCTCTCTTAGATGATGCCTACAAATCTGATTGTCTCCTCTTCTCCTTTCTTTTCTATACCAATCACACTCTGGCTACCTCAGATCCCAAGGCTTCCTACATGTGTAAGCCTACTGGTGCCTTCATTCATTTGAAACATATTTATCCAGCCCTTTCCAAGGGCACACACTATGTCAGGCTCTGAGGAGGCAGCAGTGAACACTGAATCCTCTAGAGATCTGCTCTCTAATAAAGTAGTCAATAATTACATTGGCTATTTCAATTTAAAGAAATTAAAATCAAATAAAATTTAAAATTTGATTCCTCAGTTTCATAAGCCACATTTCAAGTACTCGAAAGCCACAGGTGGCGCTTGGCCACCATATTGGACAGTACAGTCGCATAACATTTCCATCATTGCAAAAAATTCCATTGACAGATGCTGGACTAGAAAAGGAGAGAGACATGGAGCAGATGCAAACTAAAAGAATTAAATAGTTGCTTCTCTCAGTGTCTCCAAAAAAGGCGGCATCAATCTTAAATGGCCTCTGACCCACTTACGAAAAGTTGTGCCCAATGCTCCTTCTGGGCCTTCTTCAGCCATGGAGACTCAGAGAAGAGAAGGAGACACCATTTCTTGAATACCCTTTCCCTGCCTGGCCTGTGAGCTCACAGAAACACGACAACACTGGGACCATAATGTCTGCATGTTGACAACCAAGGCGGAAAATCTGAGAGAAGTCACCCAAAGCCAGAAAACAGGGGAGCCAAGATCTGAACTCAAATTTGACTCAAAGCGTGGGCTGCCTCCCAGCAGAGTAAGCCCTCTGAGAAGAGGCAGAAGGTACACAGAGAGAATCTTGGGGTGACTCCAGAATCCAAGTCCTCCAATATTCTCATTTTTTGTGATTCCTCAGAGGTAGACCTTCTTGGGATTCACAGCCTAGGAAATCTGAATCCTAATCTGGGTCCCTTCACTTACCAGCTGTAACAGGCAGTTGGTTAGCCTTTCTATCCCTCAATCTTCTCACTTTTATTTTAATGTTTTTAGTGAGGTATAATTGATATATATAACATATTAGTTACAGGCATACAACATAATAAATCAAAACTTAATAGTCAATGGTATTATAATAGCATTGTATGGTGACAGGTGGTAGAAGCATAGCATGACATACAGACTTGTCAAGTCACTGTGTTACACACCTGAAACTAATCTAACCTTGTGTCAACTATACTTAAAGTATATGTATTTGGGGCACCTGCATGGCTCAGTCTGTTAAGTGTCCAACTCTTGATTTTGGCTCAGGTCATGATCTTAGGATCCTGGGATCAAGCATAGCAACTCCCCACTCAACGGGGAGTACACTTGGGGATTCTCTCTCTCCCTTTCCCACTGTAACTCCCCCACCAGCACTTGTGCACTCTCTTTAAAAAAGAAAAAAGAAAGTATATCTATTTGTATATATTGAGAAACGATCACCACAGTAAGTCTATTTATCATTTATTACCATACATGGTCACAAAAATTTTTTTCTTATGATGAGAACATTTAAGATCTCTTAATCTTAATCTCTCTTAGCAACTTGCAATTCACAGTACTGTATCATTACACCATGCAGTACATTACATCCCCGGGACTTATTTATTTCATAGCTGGAAGTTTGTACCTTCTGACCCCCTTCCCCTATTTCTCCCACTTTCTACCCCCTGCCTCTGACAATCACCAATCTGCTACCTGTATCTATGAGCTTCACTTTTCAGATTTCACATACAAGTGAGTTCATATGATTTTGTCTTTCATTGTCTTGAGTTTTAAATGAGAGAGAATAGCAGTGCTTTTCTCATGGGGTCCTATGGAGTTCTTTTAATCTGAGTTGTAATTGACAAGATATTTAGAGCATATGATGGAATCATTTGTGCACGTACATATTGTGAAAGGATTGTCCCCATCGAGTTCATTAACACATCCATCACCTCACTTACTTTTGTGTCTATGTGTGTGTGTGTGTGTGTGTGTGACAGAGGGAGAGAGAGAAAATTTTGAGTTTCAAAAAAGCAAACTTTACAAACCACTTAGCACACTGTAGCATAAACAGTCAGTTGTCATTATTATACAATGACCGGGGAACTAGTAGAAGGTGGAGGTCAGAGCTCTAAATCAGGCAACCAGATTTCTATCCCTGCCTTGCCCAGCCAGCACCAGCCTGTTACCAAGGAAGTGCTTATCCCCGTTTATCAATTAGGGGTAACAATACCTACTTGAAAGGGTTATGGTAAGTACTAAGCGAGATAATTTATGTAAAGAACTTAGCATAGTAACTTAGTGGGCAAACAAGAATTTCCCAATAACTATTTGCTATTAATACTGTTAATACGGACAAGAAAGAAGGGAGGGAGGCGACCGAGCCCAGCTGGCAACAGAAGCCTCGGGAATGGAGGGTGAGCGCCATCTAGTGGCCACTCTCTGAAAGCCAGTACAACAGACTTCGTTGGTAGTTTCATCTTCCCGGTAAGACGTTCTAGCGTCTCCCCACCACCTCCTCCAAGTCGTGGCCCGGCCCTAGGGACTGATACAGGAGTAGAGAGGGTGGAGGGAGGAGCAAAACAAAGAGGTCGTTCGTTTCCCTAAAGACTTCTCAGCGGCCCTAGTGAAATGCTCACGGCCCATAAACTGTCGCTGTCAGGAATCATCTGAAAGCTCTTGAAGCAGCAGGGATGAAGTTAACAGAATTTAAGGGAACTTGTGCTGCATCTCAGCTGCCGTTTCCCCACTGTGGTACAGTCTTGCTCCTCTTTGCCAATGCACAGCTTTCTCATTCCTCCAGAGCAGCCTGGTACATAATAAAGAGCACCCCACAGACCTGAGTTTAAGCCCCAAGCCTGCTCTTGACTAGTCCTGAACTTGGGGAAAGTCATTCAGTTTCACTAACCATCAAGTTCCTCCTCTGGACAATGGGTCAGTACTGCCCAGTGGGACAGGAGCCGGCTCTCATATGAGACAGAGCTGGCTTTTCTGAACTCTCAGTTTTCTCTTCTGAACTTTCTCTGCCACCAGATGCACAAAACAATCCCAAGCTTGATGAGCTGTTAAAAAAAAATTACATGAACTAAGAACTTGTAAACCTCCGGACATAGAGGCATGAAGTGTATCATAGCTGTCTTCATGAGTTATTCCGCATGTTTTTTGTAAGGTTTGAATGAAGTAATGTACCCAATGGCCCATAGCATTCTGCCTGGAACACAGTAGAAGCTGTATGTTGTGGACACTGATGTGTCGTAGACCCAGACACCCCCAGCGTCTTCAGCACAGAGTGGCAACAGCTGGAAGCTCGCGGCTGAGTCCATCCTGAAACTTGTTCTCAACCAAAGGTCAGAGGTCACAGCCCTTACTAGGGGGGTGGCCCATACCCAGGAACTGGTAAGTTGGTGAGATGACCAAGACCTTTGTTGTATCTGAATCGCACCCCAACTCTTCCCTCTGCTTGTGCCTTCTTCCTTCCCTTCCCCACAGCTGCTAACCCAGAGAGCACTTTCCAGGGACCTGTTTCGTGGAAATCTTCTCAGTATGCTTCTTGGGAAATTGTCCCACAACATAAATGATAGTTACTTCTTGTACTTGCCACGTCCCTGCCTCTTTCTTCCAGACCTGTAAACTGAGGATAGGGAACAGGATGGGGACAAAGATACTTGTCTCCTACCACTTCTTTGGGCAAGAATAAAGATAACCAGGACAAAAGAAGAACACCTAACACCTCAAACTCACTCACCTCCCCCTTAGGTTGAGATTGTTACTAAGATATCTCGTCCCCAATTTTTTTAGGCAAGTAAATGAGTTAGGGAGGTGAGAACACTTTAGGAAATAAAATAAATATTCTATAAAAAACCTACAGAATTCAGAAAGTCTGCTGCATTGACTAACAGTGGGTTAATAATTATAAAAGCAACTGCCGTTTACTGAATATTTAGTATCTGCTGGGAACTGTGACAAATATTTTACATGGATGATATCATTCAATCATCACAAAAATCATAAAGGTAAATGCTGTTATTACCACCATTTTATAACTGAGTTAACTTGGGCTTAGAGTATTAAATGATTTGCCCAAGGTCATGTAGTCATTAAGTGGATGGGAGGCAGGATTTGCTTCTAGGCAGCCTGATTTCAGAATCAGCACTCTCATCCACCAGATACACTGCCGACTAGAACAGAAATAACAGGGCAGCTTCTCTATCTCTTTAATGATTAACCCTTCCTTATGCAATAATTCTGATTTTTTAAGACCGTTACTTAGAATGCTAGAAATCCTGGCAGAAATGCCAGGAAATCCGAGGGCTTCTCGGCAATCTGCGGATGGTGGGTCAGAAGCCACCATTTTAAGGGGACAGCTGAATCTTTCTAATGACATAACGAGACCATCAGGCTAGGACACTTCCATTACATTACCTTCAACGGCCGCTTATGCAGCTTGAAGTCATTTTTGCTCAGACTTCCTGGAGCCTGGGGGTCCCAGAGCAGGAAGAGAGTCTCCTCCACTCCTTTGGAACGTGGGCCCTGGCACCTTGCACAGCCATTTCCTTTTAGGCCTCTTAGAACCTTTTGACAGGAAGGCTAAAAACACATGCCACTGACTTTCTAATTGTCCTAGGGCCAGGCCTGAGAAATGAGGGCATTCCACCCCAGGGAGTCATCCGGAATGGAGTCATAGCAGTGGAATATTCCCGGGAACGAGGACACCTGGGAGAAGAAGAAGAAGACGGCAGGTTATTTCTGTTATTTACCACAGCAAAGCAAACTGTCCCGAACTTAGCAGCCAAAAACAGGGCCAGTAAACTCTGGTCCGTGGGCCAAGTTCAGCTTGCCGCGTGTTTTTGAAAGTAAAGCTTCCTTGGAAGACAGCCACATGTATTTCTTTATATATCAGCGTTGGCTACTTTCACACTGTAATGGCAGAGTGGAGTCACCATGACAGAAATCGTATGAAAGCCTCAAATGTTTACTATCTGGCCCTTTGTCCAGGAAAGCCTTGCTGACCACTGACCCACGCTCAGAATTTTCTACATCTCACAGTGCTGTGGTTTATGTCATTCTGCTGCCGTTCTCCTGGACTCGTCAGCTCCAGGATGAACCGGCGGCTGGGCTCAGCGGGCCGGGCGTGATAACTGAGCGGCTGTCTCCCTTATGCTCAGGAAGGGTGGACCACATCTCCCCCCATGCTGATGACATCAACCCCAGTGCAAAAGTGTTTATCAAGCCTCCATTGGCACCATCTTCACTGACATTCCCTCAGACAAAACCAGTCACATGAGCGAGCCCAGGGTTGAACATGCAAGGTCATTGCAAGTATATGAATCCTGGGAGGGATGTGGGATGCCCCCGTGGTAACCATCTATCCCACTGGCATTCAATATTTGTTGTTGAGTGAGTAGGTGCAACAAGGCTGGCTGGAGGACAGAGTTTATACATCCCCTCATTCCACAAAGATTTAATGGACCCCAACCATTGGCCAAGCCTGATCTGAGTGATTCCATTTGCCTGACAATTTGTCTCAAGGTCCACTGCTGATACTTTTTTTTCACAAGTTAAACTTGTGTTGATTCTTTTGTTGTGAAAATATGTTGAGCTTTCATGTTTTATGAGGGATGGAAGCATTTTAATGTACCCTCTGAATATTCAGTTTAATGTAGACGAAATGCTCCTCCAAAAAGGAACTCAAAATCATTGTACCTTTATTGTGCCCAGTTTGTGAAATGAAAACACACCGAAATCAAAGGAAGTGGGAGTTTCTGTGCTTGCTTCCCTGAGGCGTAGTCTCAGGTTTTTTATCAGACATGAGTGGTTTGCCAATGTCCTGTTTCCTTCTGCTCTGGGGCACAAGCAAGACTTGTACTTCTCTGCTCCTCCCCGTCAGACGGAACCATACACCTTGCTCTCGCCAGTGAAATCCCAGAGCAAGTGAGTGGAGGTATTAAACTGGCAGGGCTCAATTCTGCACACTCTTACCCTGCTGCTGGGACTTTTGGCCATGCACGCAAATAAAGAGCACAACGCAGAGCCATCATCTGCAGGGGTCCACCCTAAAACGTCACCCAAACCTCCATCTTAGATGACATAGCCAGTGACATTCTAATAGTGTTGCGTGTTGACAGATGGTGGCTACGCCCGTGGTGAGGTGGGGAAATCACTGTGTTGTACACCTGAGACTAATGTAACATTGGGAGTCAGCTACACACACTCCCAGATAAGTTGCCCAAACCCACAAAAGACAACGGGATGGGCAAAAAGTCAAACTCTCTTGTTTTAAGCCACTGAGAACTCAGAGATCTTTGTTACTATCACATAGAAAGACAGCCTAACAAAACCAAGTTTGTTAGTAACGGCACCACCTCTATTTAGGAAAAATATTGCAATGTACTCTGGGGGCACTGAAGGAGCATTTACGCCATGCTCAAGCCACAGAGAGAAGCTAAAGGTCTATGCATGGGATGGGAAAAGAAAGTCCTGCTCCAGAGAGGGAGACAGAGGTAAGGAAGAGAAGAGGAAACTCACAAGATGATGGGCCGCTGTGTGTTAACGTCACCCCCCTTGTGATCTCCAAGTCTTTAGTAAAGTAGACTTTATTTTTTTTTTTTTTTTTTTAAAGATTTTATTTATTTGACAGAGAGAGACACAGGCAGAGAGGGAACACAAGCAGGGGGAGTGAGAGAGGGAGAAGCAGGCTTCCCGCCGAGCAGGGAGCCCGATGTGGGACTCGATCCCGGGTCTCTGGGATCATGACCTGAGCCGAAGGCAGTCGCCTAACCAACTGAGCCACCCAGGCATCCCCTAGTAAAGTAGACTTTAAACATTGATGAATGAGGGTGCCTGGGTGGCTCAGTCAGTTAAGCATCTGCCTTCAGCTCAGGTCATTGTAAGGTCCAGTTTTGGAACCCAAGCCGCCATCCTCTTTACTCAGAAAAAGAGCTCCAGGTGTTATGGACAAATGGCCCCTGGAAAACAAAGGGGAGCCAGGTTGGGGGAGACGCCCAACTAGTTACACCCCTTAATCTTCCATCCAGGGAGGTCCTGGGAGGTATTTAGATGCAAACTAATAATGGGCAGCCCATTACCCGAAACTTAGGGTCCTATGGAAACACCCAGGTGCCCCCATCTCTGGGGTCCAGGGTCCATGGACGTACAAATGAACTCAGGCAAGCCACGTGAGTGGATCAGCTCCGGTGCGGACATGACCCTGGTCAGCTTGTGATTTGGGGGGATGCCTATAAAAGCTGGCCTGAGAAGTCAGGCATGGTCCTTTTCTCCCCGGAGAGAAGTGACTCTGGCTAGCCAACTAGCCAGTAAAGATTCTGATGCTTGGCGCAAATAAAGCTTTCTTGGCCTTTGCTTTTGTATCAGCCTCATTCCTTTGACCACAGACCCTATTAGTCATGAACCCAGGGTCCTGGGATCGAGTCCCACCTTGAGTTCGCCCATCAGCTCCCTGCTCAGTAGGGAGTCTGCTTCTTCTGACCCTCCCCTCTCTGATGCTCTCTCTCTCAAATAAATAAATAAAATCTTAAAAAAACATTTATAAATGCTTTTGAAGAATGAAATTTTTATTAGTTATTATTAATATGCTTTTGTTTATTGTTCATTTCTTTGCTTGTGGGTTGTTTTTTTTTTTTTGATGAAAGTCAATGCAGAGCTGAGTTTCAAGACACAGCCTGACACAGGTAGGAATACAGACAGCTCACGCCACCAACTACCCAGGAACTAGAGCCAGGGACGGCCATCAGGGGAAAATGCAAGCCCCTGGGAATTCAAAGAACTCTCCCACCACACACCAATGATAGCTAACACTTACAAAGTGCTTATCACATGAAGGGCAGTGATGTGAGCATTTTACATTGAGTTCATTAAATCTTTATAATCTTACCTTGAAGTTCTAGCATTATCCTCGTTTTACAGGTGAAGAAAATGAGGCACTGAAAAATTAAATAAGTTAGCCATGCTAATGGCTCCCTCTTCTGGACCGCTCTCCAAGTGACTGGCTCCTTCTCATCCTCTAGGTCTTATGGCAACTGCTCTGTCCTCACAGAGACTATCCCCAAGCCCCATGTCCACCTATATCATTCTGTGTCACAGCACCTGCCATGATCTATGGCAATTTTTTGGTATTTTTATTTTTTTATTTTTTTTAAAGATTTTATTTATTTGACAGAGAGAAACACAGCCAAAGAGGGAACACAAGCAGGGGGAGTGAGAGAGGGAGAAGCAGGCTTCCCGCTGAGCAGGGAGCCCGACGTGGAACTCGATCCCGGGTCTCCGGGATCATGACCTGAGCCGAAGGCAGTCACTTAACCAACTGAGCCACCCAGGCGCCCCAATTTTTTGGTATTTTTAATTTTTAATTTATGTATTGTTTCCCTCCCTTCGTCTTTTGCACCCCGTAGCCCCATTTTGATTAATGAATGGCCAGCATGGAGGGAACAGAGAAACACAGCAACTTCTCCGTCTTTGTGAAGGGAAAACACAGGGAGGGAAGAGGTTTTCTCATCAGTTCCAGTCAGTTTCTGCAATGTCAAAAAGTAGAGAAGACACAAAACTAACAGAATCTGAGAGCTTGGGCTCTGAGGTCAGATGGATATGAGTTCAAATCCCACCTCTCTCAGCAATCAAACTGAGCCAGCTTGGAAATTCATGTCACCCCTGACTTCTTTGATATGACACATAATGAAGCCTATACTTCCCAAACCAGGATGAGGAAAGGGAGAGGCGCAAGGCATAGAGAAAATGCTTGATACGTGGAGTGTCACTTCTGTAATTGTGAGTATCATTATTATGGGCAGCAACCCCTGCGTTGTCTCAGCTTCTCTCCCTCCCTCTCTCACCTGCTGTCCACCCTCTGAGACCTCACAGGGCTGGCAACCAGTCCAAACGAGGAAGGTGGGACCAGCCCCCAGCTGACTGTGCCTTAATCACTGTTAGCTCACAAACTGTTAAATGTCCTCATGATCAAGAATAAAAATGCCACATGATCCAATAATTCCACTGCTGGGTATTTACCCAAAGAAAATGAAAGCACTAATTTGAAAAGATATCTGCACCATTATATTGACTACAACATTATTTATAAGGGCCAAGGTATGGAAGCCGCCTAACTGTTTTTCTATATAATAGAATATTACTCACCCATAAAAAAGATGAGATTTTTGCCATTTGTGGGATTTTTTAAAGATTTTATTTATTTATTTATTTGACAGAGAGATAATGACAAAGGGAATACAAGTAAGGGGAGTGGGAGAGGGAGAGGGAGAAGCAGGCTTCCCACTGAGCAGGGAGCCTGTTGCGGGACTCGATCCCAGGACCTGGGATCACGACCTAAGCCAAAGGCAGACACTTAACTGACTGAGCCACCCAGGAGTCCCAAGATCTTACCATTTGTGACAACATGGATGGACCTGGAGTATATTGTACTTAGTGCCGTAAGTCAGACAGAGAAAGGCAAATACTATGTGATTTCACTAATACGTAAAATCTAAAAAATAACAAAACAAATGAATAAACAAAAAGCAGAATCAAGCCTATAGCTTCAGAGAACAAACTGATGGTTGCCAAAGGGAAGGAGTGAGGTGATGAACAAAGTGGGTGAACGGGAGTAGGATATACAGGCTTCCAGTTATGGAATAAGCCGTGGGAATAAAGGGCACGACATAGAAACAATGGTCCATTACATTGTAATAGCATTACAGGCTGACAGATGGTAACTATACATGTGATGAGTGGGTAATGTAGAGAGATGTTCAATTACTAGATTGTACACCTGCAAGTAATGTAACATTATCTGCCAACTAAAATGAAAAAAAAAAGTTGTTTTTTTGGTTTTTTTTAAAGATTTTATTTATTTATTTGACAGAGATCACAAGTAGGCAGAGAGAGAGAGAGAGAGAGAGGAGGAGGCAGGCTCTCGAAGTGGGCCTCAATCCCAGGACCCTGAGATCATGACCTGAACCAAAGACAGAGGCTTTAACCCACTGAGCCACCCAGGTGCCCAAAAAAAAAGTTTTTAAAAACAAACAAAAAAGAGACAACAGTGATAAAATATCTTGCCTCGTATAAAGTGCATACAAAGCCTGTTCTAGAAGGTTCCATGCTTCAGACAAAATGAACTTTCTTTAGTTTAGGGAGGAATTCTCAATTTTTTCTTTGAATTTTACAAACTCCTTATTTAAGAAACCTGGAGCCAATTTCCAGAGCTTTTAGCGCTTTGCAAAACAAACATTCAAATGTAAAGCTTTTTCAAAGATATGACATAAATAATGCCAGCTGTTAATAACTGAGGCATAGGCCCAGATTTCTTAAAATAAAATGAGTGGCTCAACCTCAAAGTACTTTATATCCTTTCAGTCTTTGCAACACATTAGTGGAGGAATTACTATTTTTTTTAAGATTTTTAAAATTTATTTGATAGAGCGAAACACAGCTAGAGAGGGAATACAAGCAGGGGGAGTGAGAGAGGGAGAAGCAGGCTTCCCGCTGAGCAGGGAGCCCGATGCAGGGCTCGCTCCCAGGACTCTGGGATCATGACCTGAGCCAAAGAAAGACACTTAATGACTGAGCCACCCAGCTGTCCCTGTAAGAATTACTCTTATCTGAAGATAGAAAAAGGAGGCTGAGAAAGTAAAATGAACTGAGTAATTGGCAAAGAAGATTTGATAATACAAACTGCTTCTGTTAACCTCTCCTGGTCTTACACAAGCCTCAGTCATTTTATCTGTAAATTGGGGATGGAGGTGGCATGTCAAAACGTGGTACCAATTATTATTATTAATAATTATGATTAGGCCATCACTATGGGCCGGGCTCTGGGGAATGTGCTCACATTCTAAGCTTACAACAACTCTCTAACATGGAATAATTATGATTCCCATTTCAAGATGGGAACACCTAGGTTTGGAAGGGTTTAGTAACTTGCTGAAAATCACAAGGGTAAAAATGTGATTGGCCTCTTCTGTCGGGTTTCCAACCCAGTGCTGTTAAGCATGTGCAGCATCTCCCTCCTCTCAGCTGCCCCTCTGTAGCAGGGACTGTCCTGGGCAACATAACCTGTGGGCCTACTGTGTTTCAATGGGTGGCCGTGGGAGGATGTGAGCTCGCTGACCCTCAGTAGGTGGCTCAGTCAGAGCTTTTTTCCACGTAAATAATTCAACTTTCCCCCTGGTTCTTCTCCCACTCTTGGTTAGTGCTTAGGAACCCAGTCTGAGTTCCTGAGCTTTGTGACACAACGGGTCACCAACCAATGTTTGCAGAATCAAATGGTTAAGCCCTGTGGTGGTTAATTTCATGTGGGTGTCCAGATATTTGGTCAAACTTTATTCTCGGTGTATCTGCAAGGGTATTTTTGAATGAGAGTAACATTTTAATCAGCAGAATAAGGCAGATTGCCCTCCACCACATGGCCTCATCTAATCAGTTAAAGGCCTGAACAGAAGAAGAAGAACAACAACAACAAAATCATACCTGCAGTATGAAACATTCTCCAGCAGATTGCCTTCAGACTGGAACTTCACCAGCCACTTTCCCAGGTCTCTACGTGCCTGACAACACCTCAGAGTTTGACTTTCCAGCCTTCATAAGTGCATGAACCAATTCTTTATAACAAATATCTTTCTATGTGTACGTATTCTATTGTTCCTATTTCTCTGGAGAACTCTGATGAATGCAAGCTCACTGCTGTTTTAGGAAAAGGAAGTCAGCTTTGGTTGTCATCTTCCCCACATTGGGATGGAGAGGAAAGGAACCACTGACCCTTGATTTGGAGGAAGACAAGATACTTTTAACAACCCTGCCCTAAAGAACCACAATTAGGGCTGTCTAACCCCCAAGCATCTGTTTTTAACCCCTTACAGTGGGTTGAATGGTCATCCCCAAAATGACATGTCCACTTCCTAACCCCCAGAACCTGTGCATGTCCCTCCAGCGAGCAACTTGTCATGACCCAAGACCATTCGTTCTTGAAATACAAATGAGTAAGGTCTTACAATGGTACAAGGGGAGGGCGCTAAGGTTGACTGGGCACTCACTGTGGGCCTGAAACAGCCCGTCTACTATTCCATTTAATCTTCTCCAAAATCTTATAAAGTGGGTTTCACTAATAAGCATGTAAATCTCGCCTGACGGGGCCCAAACTGGATTTGGAGGATGTGCCTGGATAAAGAATTGTAGGACTCTAGGCATGACGTAACTCATAGAAGAAACACATTTAACCAGGAGGCAGTGAGTCGTATTAGTTAGGGGTCCAGCCATCAGAGCCAGAATACCTGGGTATGAACCCCAAAACCTCAACTCACCAGCTGTGTGATCCCGGGCAGGTATTTAACCTCTCTGTGCCTTGGTTTCTCCATCTCACTCTCTTTTTCTAAAGATTTTCTTTATTTATTTGAGAGAGAGAGAAAAAAGCAGACTCCCCACTGAGCAGGGAGCCCGATGCAGGGCTGGATCCCAGGACCCTTAGATCATGACCTGAATTGAAAGTGGACACTTAACTGACTGAGCCACCCAGGCGCCCCCATATCTCCATCTCTTAAATGAGTGTAAGGCTAGAAGCTGCCTTACATAAGGTCGTTGTAAGTGAAAGCACATAAAGCATTTAGGATGAAGCCTAGCGGGCTGCGGGCACTCTGTATAGTGAGTTATCGCTGTAGCTCATGTGCTATTAAGTAAACAGTCAATGGATACTTGCCATTGTTATCATCATTAGTTCAATTAAGACCCAGCTAGACCTTAATCTTTCTCTGATGTTTCTAGGGGACCATGATCTTTTCTTCTGCTGGAATTAAAAAGGCCTCCTTGGAAGACAGAAATTGGATTAAAATAAAAGCTCTCAGAATGTAGGCTCTCAGATGGATCCAAGGTACAAGGCGTATCAAGTAATGCCAGGGGAGGGGGTGGTCCTTTAAGCCTTTCAACATATATTTAATAGAGAATTAAACCCAATCTCAAAATTACAAAATAAGTAGATTCAAAGGTAGTCACAGCACTGGCAATGTCACAATTTGCTAGGACAAATGCCACTGATTGGTAGGTAGGTGAGGAAAGGAGAGGTAAGGAGACAGAGGGAATGGTTTGCCTAAAAATAAAATAAAATAATGAAAATAAAAGCAGAGTAAAAAATTCCTACTGCCAAGAAATCTGTGGGAGCTCTTGCCATACTGTAATAAACTGGTCAGGAAAGTTTGAATTCATTTGTTTATTCCTTAGTTCATTTATTGAACATTTATTGCCCAATAATGAATAGTTCCAAATGTTATTATCTAGTGGTGTTGTATACAAACAACTGCAATCCAGGCTGGAAAGAACTGAGTGTTGTAGAGGAACAATAAAAGGAAAGAGATGTTCACCACAAATTTCTGGGGAAAGTAGTAAATCCAACAACCATCCAGATCTCTTTGCATTCCCATAAAGCTTATTTCATCCTGGCTCATCAGTCACATACCAGTGTCAGCCTATGAGAACTTTCTCTTGGCTGTTTGTACAGATATTGATGTCATTGCTTTGCTGTAAACCAAATACATTTTATTTGAGTATTTTGTTTATCATTTCTCTCCTTCTACTAGAATGTAAGCATCATGCCTGCTTGGCCTGGTTGCGGCCTAAAACAGTACCTAGCTCATAGGAGGTGTTCAATAAATACTTATGGAATGGTAAGTCAAAAAACAAAACACAACACAACTTCTACTCAAGCAGACAGCATGGTAGAATGGAATCCAGATGCCCTTGAAACCTTCCTGTTGGGAGAGGATGTCGTAGCAACTCCCTCAAAAGGAGATCAACACCCTCCTCACCTCTCCCTTCTCTGACCCAGCCAGCTCCATCTGGAACATGGGCCCCTGGAAGTTGTGTTTCCTTCACAGGATGTTGCATTCTTGGTCTTAACTGATTGGACCAAAGCAGATACATGGCTTCAGCAGACCAATTCAATTCTCTTTTCTGGGACTTAATTTTGCCTTTGTGAGAAGAGAGGGTATCCTACAAAATGATCTCTGAACTCATTCACAGATCTCATAACAAAGTGATATAATATGTGTAAATATATGTAAAACTACAATACCTCTTTTGGAAAAGCAGGACAAGATAGAAAAGCACAAAGAAAACAATAAAAATCAGCCACTTATCAGAGTTTATAATAATGAAAAATGGGAAACAACCTACATGTCCCAAAGAAATAGATAAACTATGGAACATCAATGCTAGGCACCACTGTCATGGGCTGGAGCCACAAAACATATGTTAAGTAACCAATACAAGGCAAAGAACAAAATGTGCAATGTGTCACCATTTATATATATCTATAGATATAGATATGGATATGGATATCTCCATAAGAATATAAACCATACTGGTAGCCATAGTTATCTGTGGAGAAGATAGATATGAGAAAGAACTTTTGGGTTTTGTTTGAAATATTTTTGTAGTGTTTGAATGTATTATGACAGTACCATATTCTTATATTATCTTGTCTAATTAAAGGGAAAAACTCCAGGGCACCTGGGTGGCTCAGTCAGTTAAGTGTCTGCCTTTGGTTCAGGTCATGATCCCAGAGTCCTGGGATTGAGTCCCACATCAGGCTCCCTGCTCAGCTGGTAGTCTGCCTCTCTGTCCCTCCGCTGGTTTGTGCTCTTGTGCTCTCTCACTCTCTCAAATAAATAAATAAATTTTTTTAAAAAAGGAAAATACTCCAAATCATGGAAAGATACTCAGTAAGTAGAGTCAACTGAGGGTGAAGACAAGAAAAGGCTCTGACCATCACTCAAACATAAGGCAATGGGGCCTGAACTGGAGCAGAAGGAATGGTGAGAAAGATAAACCTATGACAGATGTCAGGTATAGAGTTGAGACTTGTGATTGACTTAAGGTAGTGGGAATGAGGGAGCATGGTTCGGGCATGAGAGACAATATACTTTCATAGTAAAGAGCATGGGCTTTGGAATTCACCTGCCAAGGCTCAAAGCCCAACAAAGCCATTTACCAGCTAAGGGACATCGGGCAACTTAGTTCCTATCTCAGTGTTTCAGTTTGCCCATTTATAAACGGGACCTAGCTCATAGAACTTTTATGAATCAGTCATGTAAAGTGCTTAGAACATCATCATTGCTCAGTCTATGTTGCTTATTATTAGAATGTCTTCTGTTATTACCATCACCAGCAGCATTATCACCAACATTACCAACATTAGAGCCAGTCCTAGGCCTTAGCTTAGGTGACTAGTTGGACATAGAGAAGACTATAAAATGATTTAAAGCATCCTCTAAGAATGAGAGTCAGAGAAGAATAAGGAAACAAGACGAGTTCACAGGCCTGATGACTATGGCTTACTAATTAATAGATGGCAAGGAGGGGAAGGCCTCTGTGCTGAATAAAACTGCCTGGAACGTTAGATAAGATTAGGTTGGAAGGAACTTGTACGATTAAGTTGTGTTTTAAAACAGAAGAACACTGATTGAATCTTTTTCCTTTTTTAATTTATGTTTAAAATTTTTGATATGTATAGACATACAAATACATAGCATATATATCTTAGCATACTCTTATTGTAATAAACTAAAACATGAAGCCAAAGCAAAACATGAACACACACAGTCTTGCTTGATCTCTTTCTCTACTTTGACACGTATATTCGACACTACATTGAATATCTAACTCGGGGGATGTCATCAAGGTACACTTTTATTATTATCTTCCATGAGCTCTCTAAAATTCATCCAGGTGGCGTAATCTCATTCTAGACAGAAATCTGGCAGCCCCATGACTTTTCTGCTCACTTTTAGTTAAAAGACAGTCCTCAGTTCAGAAATTAAAATGTCCTTGCCAACACATGAACCCAAACTGCAAATCTGATTTGCAGTTAGATCTCCTCTGCTCCAGCTGGGGCCTCCTTCCTATCTTGCCCTTCTGCTTCTCATCCCCGACTAAATTTGGAAGGCAGTTTCTGAGACCTCCTAGGCATACGGGGAGCAAGCAGAGGGAAGAAATTAGTACATAAGAAGGGTCTTGAACTGTGCAGTCCCCCAGACATTCTCTGGTGCGGTAGAGACACAGGTCACTCTGTGGGACTCCCCTGAAGTGCTACCTAGTTCCTGCTGCCATTGACTCTTGTGGGGCTTTCTCACGCTTAGGCAGAAGTTCCCTGAAGCAGAACTCTGAATGGATCTATCATCTTTCTCTCTGGCTGCACGGCCCACCTCTGGCAAGAGGAAATGACTCTAATAACACCTTTGCTCCAGCAAAATCTGGGAATGCAGGTAGGTCCCAACACGGCCACCTCCGCTCTCCTGCCACAGGAAACTCAAACTTCTTCAGCATACATCTGGCACCAGTCTTTTGCATCTCCCAACTACAAGCACTGTTTCAGATTCCTCAGAATGGACCCAAGCTTGAGGGAAGGAGATAGCAACTGCCCTATGCTACGCACATCTCTAAGCACATTTCTCTCAAAAGCAAAGCAAAACCTCACCAACTCCTCTCCTTCTGCTCCCTAATCCTTTTTAATATTCTTAATCTGACCAAGGAGTACCAGAGCCAGGGAACTGTTTTGTGACCATTGCCTGAGCATATTCTGCAGAAACTGATCTGGCTTTGAAATTTAACAGCTGTAATAGCTTAATGTTTCAACCCTGAAACTCTTCCACCCCTCATTCTATTTTTCTCCCTTTAAGATGACGTTTCTGAACAGTGGGTGATTTTTTTTTTTTTAAGATTTTACTTATTTATTTGACATAGAGACAGCAAGTGAGAGAACACAAGCAGGGGGAGTAGGAGAGGGAGAACCAGGTTTCCCTCAGAGCGGAGAGCCCCAGGCGGAACTCAATCCCAATACTCCCGAGCGGAAGGCGGACCCTTAAGGACTGAGCCCCTCCAGACGCCCCAGGGGGAGATCTTTTAAGAGCAGAAACGCAGTCATCTTTGCATTTTCCTCCACCCCCACCCCATCCTCGGAGCTCCTCGCCAGACACAATCCTTCAAAGAAGCCTAAGCTAATTTAATCATCGTCGTAGGTTTTTGCACAGCCAAAGCGTTAGAGGGCGCTAGAACCCCAGGCGGTGCAAGGGCCGTCAATGAAGGCCGCTCCCAACGCGCACGTCTCTACGTAGACGTTGGGGGCGGAGCCGTCCTGAGCGCGGTGACTGGCGGCAGCCCTGGCGGCAGCTGGAGGCGTAATAGTGCGGGTCCCGGGTTTGGAGAACTTTAGAGTCGGCGGTGGCGCCGGCGACCACGACGACAGCAAGAGCAGGCCGTGGGCTTGTCGCTCACCATGCCGACCGTGGAGGAGCTTTATCGCAACTATGGCATCTTAGCCGATGCTACGGAGCAAGTGGGCCAGGTAAGTCCCCGAGCGGCCTGCAGGGCCCGGCGCTCCGCGGCCTCTCGAAAGCCCTCCCCGGGCCGGGCGGGGGCTGCTGCTTCGTCTTCCCGCGGGCTCCCAGCCTCCCCGGCTGTTTCGTCGGGGTGGGCTCCTCTGGGGTGTAGACTCTGGCTTCGCCAGGGTCCCGGTCCCAAGGCTCCCCCGCCTTCCTTGGCCAGCCTTTTCTCACCGTGGTGTTTCCTAAGTCAGCCTCGCCAACCCCCCCTCCCCCCGTTAATTCTCATCCCGAGTTTTGCCCTGCAGATTGCTCTTAAGTCTTTCTCCTTCCCGATGGACCTCAGCCCGTCGGAAGATTAAATTGAGAGTTCTCGAGAGGTTACAAATGTCTTTGTCGAGGCAAAAAAAATTCGCTATTAATTTAGGAAAAGTGTTCAGGAGGCAGAAGTTTGTGAAAAACAGAAGAGGGGCCCTTTTCCCAGGTTTTAACGAGGACTTATGATTTCGTTTACTTCATATACGTTTTTGAGCGCCTGCTATAGACCAGGCGCTGTGCCGGGCCCTGAAGGTGCAAGAAAGGAAGTTATCCGTGCTTTTCCCAAATGTACCTTTAGTGAGGGAAACTAGTGAGAAGTAAGCAACTTGGGTACCCGCCTTGGAAAGTGTTGTGGAGAAAATATAACGGGACTGTGAAGTGGCAGGGCGGGGAAGGGAGAGTAGCTTTAAATAGAATTGTCTGGCAAGAACTCTCCGCAGTGTTTGCCCCAAGACACACAGTTTCGGCAGTGTTGAGTTGACCATGCCGGCTTCTTTGTGAGTTTTCAAGTACTGGAGTACATTGAACTAAAGGAGTGGGGATGTGTATGTATATGTTTTCTTGGGAAAAGAACCAGGCTCTGCCCTGTAATCTTGATCATTGTTAGAAATTCTATGCCATATCGTTTAAGTGCTTAGAACTTAATGTGATTCTTCTGCTTGTCTCTCCCATGGAGTAGGAAGATCTTGTAGTCTACTACTAACATTAGCAAGGCTGTGTGACACAGCCCCTCCCAGCCCCTTTTTCTGGACATGTGTAATTCAGGTATATTCTTTCCCAGCTGAACAGGAAAATTATAATGTCAGGACCTTCTTTATGCTTAACCTAGAAATGTAAATATACCAGTTTAAAGTACCAGATTATTTTCCTTCCAAGTATATTTCCATTTCCGTAGGGAATTTTGATATCATCAATAAGAAATATACTGACTGTTGTAGATAAATACAGTGTGTGTGTTAGGTCTGACGGTACTGAAGGAGAAATTTTCTGCCCTTTAAAATAAGATTAGAAAAACTATGATCAGTCATATTTTGATTTTGTTGTTGTTCCTAGAAAGATTTAGTAGTGAAGATATTCTCATTCATTGTGAATGAATGTGTAACCCCCTGTGGTGTTAGGGAACACCACTGTGAAAAAAGATTTGAGGAATATAGTAGCAAATTGTTCTACCTAAAATTGACTTTGTTGCATATCATCAGAGGAGATGGGGTAGAAACCAGAAGAGTGATCCTCAGTTTGTAGGTGATGCTTTCCCAAAGAGGTAGATAGAAATTTTTTAGGGAAACTTAGAAACTGTGTATCTAGTCATGTCCCATACCCTCACCCTCATTCTTTACTGGATAGCAAAAAGGTTGACAGCCACCTGCTTAGAGTCTGTTAGGGCAAGTAGAATCCAAACTGGAATGTACATATACGTTGTGAATAATTGAGAGTTGCTCACATTTTCCTCTTAACGTCATCTTTAATCTTTGATACCAGGTAAAATTGAGAGTTCTCCCTCAAGAGGTCAAAAATGTCTTTCTCAAGCAAAAAATGTGCTTCTGATTTGGAAAGAGTGCTTGAGACGGAAGTTTGTGAAAAACAGAAGAGGGGCTTTTTCATTCAGGCTTCAGTGAGGACCCACAGTTTCATTTACTCAGTACATTTTTTGAGTGCCTACCATGTGCCACCCACTGTGCCAGTTGCTAAAATTTTAGCGCAATTCCTTGACGTGATTTGAGATCGATACCTTCATGACACTCTAATGACAGCTGGCAGGCAGCTATTTGAGGCAAAAAGACCTGTGCATAATGAAGTGTAGTGATTGTTTCAGGCTCAAACTGAATTCTGCAAGGTCTGAAGCTGGACTAGTCGTAATGGCTTCTCATTCTGCTCTATTGTATAATAACTTTTCCCCTTTTCGAGAAAGGTCCTAAAACTGCTCACCAAAAAAGATAGTAGGTTTCAGATACTGCATGTGAATTTTAACTAAAAGCAAGAGCCAACTTGAAGGAACACCACTGATGATTTTTTAAGGAGAGAAAATGTTTACATTCTTAGTGTAGCAAAGCCTGATTTTCTTTTAACTTACAAGGTTTACAGTCAGGGGTTGAGTTTCCTGGCAGGTATCCATCTGGACATTTCTGAGACCATATTTGAATTTTTAGTCTGGAACTTCCTTCTAACATTTATTTTTATTTTTACCCTTTGTCAGAGAGCAGAGTACCACAGTTTGTGCTGCTGCCATTGAGAGGAGTGCCCTCTTCACCACTGTCAGTACTCCTTTGAGAGTAATACTCTGAATATATTAGGAAAAACACAAGTTCTATGAGGTTTTTAGCTCATTTTTTTCAAAATTATTCCTCAAAAGATCCTCAGATCAGTGGCAGCTGGGTGGCTCAGTCAGTTAAGCTTCTACCTTCCGCTCAGGTCATGAGCCCAGGGTCTTAGGATCAAGCCCTGTATTGGGTTCCCTGCTCAGTGGAGAGCTTGCTTCTCCCTCTCCCTCTGCTTCTCCCCCTGCTTGTGTTCTCTCCCTTTTTGTCAAATAAATAAATAAAATATATTTAAAAAAAAAAAAACCTCCTCAGATCAGATTTTTCTCTTGATGAACCTCTTGGCACTGTATATTCATTTATAATACTTCACATTTATATTTATTTCATGTGAGGACTTCTCTTATTCTCTTACCAAATTACAAAATCTTGAGGTTAGGACTCATTTTTTTGTTTCTCTCTTTGCACTGTGCCTTCCTCTTCAGTAGACCTTTTTTCTTTAAAGTTGAAGAAAAACATTCAGAAAGCACATATAATTAAATTAATAATAAAGTTAATTATACAGTTAATATGTTACATAATAAATGATACATACATGTAATTAATGTGTGAACATGTGTATATGAATGAAGATGAGAACTTTATACTTACATCATATATTTAAATCATGACTGTGTTTTCTAATAAGCAGACTTCAAGTGATAAATTCTAAGTGAAGCAATATTTAATGCCTCAAAACCCTCCAGTCTGTCAGCTATACTTCACTAATAAAGTGTTAATTCAGTATTACATACAAACTAAATTATGGGGTGAAGAAGAAAAGTAGTAATGTAGCTTAGCATATCTGTTTTCTTTTTATGTCATACTTGAGAAATATGTTTGTTGGAACTATATCATTTCTCCTCTAAAGTAAATGTTTAGGGGTGCTTAGGTAGTGAAGTTAAGTGGCTGACTTTTGGTTTTGGTTCTGGTCATGATCTCAGGGTCATGAGACTGAGCCCTGTGTAGGGTTCCGTGCTCAGTCTGCTTGAGATTCTTTCTCCCTCTCTCTCTCTGCCCTTCCTGCTGCTGCGCTCTCTCTCTAAAATAAATAAAAATAAATAAATAAATAAAATAATTGTTTATTTCCTAGAATCTGCATCCTGATCTCAGACATGGCTTTATCTGGCATGTCACTGATCACTTAAATATATTAGTTTTGTTTTGACAATCACTATCACAGATTTCTTATTGTAGAAGATAGCTGCTGAATGTGGATCTTACTGTAGCTGCCTTTTTTTTTTTTTTTAAGATTTTATTTACTTATTTGACGGAGAGAAACACAGTTAGGGAGGGAACACAAGCAGGGGGAGTGAGATAGGGAGAAGCAGGCCTCCCGCGGAGCAGAAGCCCAATGTGGGACCCTATCCTAGGACTCTGGGATCATGACCTGAGCTGAAGGCAGATACTTAACAACTGAGCCACCCAGGTGCCCCTGTAGCTGACTTTTTACTTGAAAATATTTTAGTGATTTCTTTAGAGTTTGCTTTTTTAATTAGCTATTAAAAGCACACACAAATACATAGTTTCAGAAATGCATTAAAATATTTACAATTAAAACTTCTTATTAGGATCACAAAGTTGTCTAGCTCAATTACACTATTGTGTTGAGAGAGAGAAATAAGCGGTGCTGGAAGTTGGAATACTTTATTATGGTTACAGTCTACCTGTCACTAAATCACTGTGATCATTGAAAATATTACTTATATTTTGTTTCCTACTTGGAAAACCAGAAATAACTTGTAGGGAGATTCTATAAAGTCTTGTCCCTATGCTACAATTAGAAGACAAAGAGCTTCTTCTGGCAAAGAAGAGCATTATAATCAGTGTGAAGTCTGTTAGTAATGTTCATAGAAATTATTTGATAAAATTGATGCTTACCAATGGTAGAAACTTTGATTTCTAGTTTGAATATGGTAAAATGCTTAACTTTTCAGAGGAATTGCTATGTATAGGATGCTATATTTCAGTGTACATGCCTGTATGGACTCAAATTTTCCCTTGACAGTCCTAGATCTGGCAAGCTTTCTTCCTCTCTTCCTTTGTTAACAAAGATCTCAGAATTTAAAGAGGCTTGGAATTAAACACAGGTCTTAACTTTAGAGCCTATCAGAACTGTGTTCAGGTTTGGAACTGCAACCTGTGCAGCTGTGTAGCTCTGGACAAATTATTTCACTTTCTGAGTCTTGGTTTTCTCATCTAAAAAATAGGGATGGGGCGCCTGGATGGTTCAGTCAGTTAAACATCTGCCTTTGGCTCAGGTCATGATCCCGGAGTCCTGGGATGGAGCCCCACATCGGACTCCCTGCTCAGTGGGGAGACTGCTTCTCCCTTTGCCCTTCACCCCATTTGTGCTGTCTCTCACTCTGTGTCTCTCTCAAATTAAAAAAAAAATTTTTTAGATAATAAAATTTAAAAATGAAAAATAGGGCTAGTAGTAACACCTACCTCACAGGATTACTGTGAGGGCATGTATACAAGGCATTACTCAGTCTTAGTAGGCTTTAAGTAAATGTCACTAATGATTCCTTTTTATTCTATTCAGACAGTTTTTTATTTTTTTGATTCAGATTTTTTTTCCTTGACAAGAGAATGAATTGAGGTAGGGATTCTTCATTTAATTTTAGACACTGTAAGGAATTTTTTCAAAAGGCTTTGTAAGTAAAGTTTTGTTTGATTTAAAGGAAATTGGATGATACCTTGAAAAATAAGGGTGTCAGAACTGTTTAAAACTTTGATTTTGGGGTGCCTGAGTGGCCCCAGTTCTTAAGCGTCTGCCTTCGGCTCAGATCATGATCCCAAACCCCCCCCCCATCGGGCTCCCTGCTCAGCGGGAAGCCTGCTTCTCCCTGTCTCACTCCCCTTGCTTGTGTTCCCTTTTTAGCTGTGTTTCTCTCTGTCAAATAAATAAATTCTTTAAAAAAAAAAAAAAAAACTTTGATTTTATGAAGTCTCTCTGGAAGACATAAGGCAAACCACAGGAATGTACAGTAGTAGAGAAGTTAGCTACCATTTGTCAAACCTTTTCATTAAAAAGTGTAATATACTTTTGAAGTAGTAACTCCTGAAGGCTGATTTTATGTCTCTGCACTTCATGAAGAAGCTAACCTAATTCAGATACATTTTTCTTATTTAGGAGTTGGTGTTATGTTTAAGATATTAAAAGAAGTTGTCATCAGTTAGTGGAATTTTAGGTTTGTTTGAACTTTTAGAATTTATGTTTTTTAGATAGGTTGGCAGTATTTGAACTTTCAATTTAGTATTTTTGCAGGATATATTAAAACCTGTACCTTTAAAAGATCTAATTATGACCATAGCCTTTTTGATACTGGAATACTTGTCTTTTTTTTTTTTTTTTAAAGATTTTATTTATTTGACAGAGAGAAACACAGCCAAAGAGGGAACACAAGCAGGGGGAGTGAGAGAGGGAGAAGCAGGCTTCCCGCCTAGCGGGGAGCCCGATGTGGGACTCGATCCCGGGTCTCCGGGATCATGACCTGAGCCGAAGGCAGTGGCTTAACCAACTGAGCCACCCAGGTGCCCCTGGAATACTTGTCTTCTGATATTAAAATCCTTAGTTGAGATCCTGCTGTACCTAAATAACTTTGCATTTTGCTTTATTTTTTCCACTTAACATAGTATTGTCCACGGAAAGAGTTATTATGAAACTAAAGTTTGGGCAGTTCTATAATCCACTGGATTTTCATTGGTTATTTTCCTTTTGATGGCATGGAAGTATCTAAAGCACATATGGAAAGCAGAGCGATGCCTTGAACAGAGTAAACACTATGCTGTGTGTTCATTTGGTATCATTATAATGTTTAATGTTTTTCAGTAATTAGAAGTTTTTTATGCATATGTCCAAACAGAAGGTCTAGCAACAATCTCAGGATTTATTACTCCTGTTTGCCAGCTTAATCATTGTCATTTAAGAAAAGGACTGGTTTGGCAGCAAGGGTGTAAGGGGGATTAGGATCTTGTTGACCCTTCACATTATGAGTATCCGAGGGACAGCACTTATGAAGGTTTGGTTTTTTTGTTTTTTAAGGAAACAAATGAGGGGCATCTGGGTGGCTAAGTCAGTTAAGCATCCAACTCTTGATTTCAGTTCAGGTCATGATCTCAGGGTCATGAGATCAAGCCCCGGGTTGGGCTCTGTGCTGAGCACGGGAGTCTGCTGGAGACTCCCTGTTTTCCTCTCCTTCCCTCCCCCCCCACCTCATGTGCTGTCTTTCTGTCTCTCTCTGTCTCTGTCTCTGTCTCTGTCTCTCTCTCTCAAAATTAAGTAAAAGGAAACAAATGAGTTTTGTATGTATTCTAATAAAAACTTAAATATGTGACATTAGACTCTTAATCCAAATCTGATTATCTAGAAAATGAATTACTGTTTTTGTATCATAAAATGAAACCGGAAAAGCTTCCTAATTTTCTTCTTATTGCTTAATATCAAGATTGTATTCTCTCCACCTTCATCAAGGCACTAGTTGAAATCAGATAAATGACTTAGTAGATGTAACACAGTTTTTTGAGAATGCTATGATATAATTAAAATGTTTAGCCATTATACAGTCACAAGGTCGGGGTCAGTAATCAATAGTACAAGAAAGCATTGGTGCATCAACAGACTTAATATGCTTTCTGCACTTAAAATTCAACTCATCCTTCTCTCTTCCCCAACTGACAAATAATGCACTTGGGCGGGGGCACAGAGGAGAAGTTGGTAGGAATATAGGTGTCCAATGTAAACAGTAAAACTCCAAACATAAGCCCTACTTTTTAGCCTATGTAAAACTTTTCTTATTTGAGGCAGATTCAAGTTTGTTTCCATCCTTAAAAATTCCCATCCTTAAAAATTGTTTCTTTTCTGCTTTATTCTTTCTTTCAGCATAAAGATGCCTATCAAGTGATACTAGATGGTGTGAAAGGTGGTACAAAAGAAAAAAGATTAGCAGCCCAGTTTATTCCGAAATTCTTTAAACATTTTCCAGAATTGGCTGATTCTGCCATCAATGCACAGTTAGACCTCTGTGAGGATGAAGATGTATCAGTAAGTTTATGATTGATGCTTTCAACAAGCTTTCAGATGTCTCACTTGCCATTTTCAGACACTTCCTGTGTGCAACTAATGTAATTAAAGCACCAGTTGTATCTGTGCACAATGAAACACTGCAGTGTCGTCTGGTGTGATGCCATACTGAGGCTAAATCTGTGTTTGAGAAAAATGTATTCTCTCTTTCACCACCTTTCAACTGTGAAAAATGCGTAGAACCACAAAATATTTTATTTGCTCATCTGTTAACCACTGGTAAAAATGGGTTGTGGCTCACATTTTTTCGTAGATTGTTATACATTGTGTACGTGAAGCTAGACTAATGTTAGTTTTCAATCAATTTATACTTTAATATGTAAAATATTGTTATATCTTACAGTTTTAATACCCCTAAACATTGCACATAGCCAAAAAATAATCGGTGTGTATAATCGTTACATGTGACTACTACAAGAAGAAGAAATAGTTTTTCCTTGGAACAGAATTGACTGTCAGCATTTCTGGCTGTTGGTTCATTTCTTAGGAACTTTAAACTGTCAACTCCTGGCTTTTCAAATAAAATTTAGGAATCGCCAACATTTCATGCATAATTTGCTAGATATAAATCCTAGCCATTTTTATTTTAAATAAGTCAGGCGCACAAATTTGGAATTAAGTATGCAATATATATCCACAGATGTTATAGTAAATAGTTAATACTGGAAATTCTAAAGTAAATGTAGTTACTAGATAGGTTATTGCCACTCTAGCCATTCTTAAGGACTACTGTAGTATATGCCCAAAGGTAGTAAAGACCCAAGAGTTATATGTAATCAGTATATAAATTGTTGTTTATGATCTCAGATCTGTCTACTCCAATCAGGTAATTGTATTTAACATCCCTTTCTACCACATATTTAATTATTCCATTAAGCTTGATTATTGGAGCAAATTATTTCTAAAACTGCTAGAAGCTCATATTTTATATTTTGGTAACTCATATGCCCCTAATTATGGTTTCTCTGAGGTTTTAGTTTTCTTTAAAGGTTGGGGTTGTTGTTTCTGTTGATTTAATTTTTTTCTTTGAAATCATATTCAGATTCGACGACAAGCAATTAAAGAGCTGCCTCAGTTTGCTACTGGAGAAAATCTTCCCCGAGTGGCAGATATACTAACCCAACTTCTGCAAACAGGTAAGGAATTTTATTATTACCTTTTATCTAAATATAACTTCTCTTTGAGAAAGTGACTCTGTTTTAGCTTTTTTTTTTCTTTATGGCTGAAGGTACTATAATTGAAATCAAAATTCTTTTTTTCATTCAGTAGTTCGAAGCTTATTGGATTGTGATTATCTAATTCCTAATGTTGTTTTGCTTTGTTTTTTGTTGTTCATAGAGACATAATGATTCTTTTGGGAATTTTGATGTATCATGATTTCCCCCAATTTTCTGTAGTTTTTAATTGTACCATCTTAATGCAAAAGGTTTCCTGGTATGCCAGATCAGGTTCTTTACCTTAATAGGGAACGTGTATTTTCTTGGTACTTGAGAAGAATGCGTAGTTAGATCTCCCTTCAGTGTAGTCTGTGAGAAACTATGTTGAATTTTAGGTTGAAAATGAACCAAATGATATTTTCATTCATTTTATACATTGTACTACTTTTTCTCTATCCAGATGACTCTGCAGAATTTAACTTAGTGAACAATGCCCTGTTAAGTATATTTAAGATGGATGCAAAAGGTAAGGCATGCTTCTTGTTCTGAATTGTACTTGATGTGTTTAAAAAAAAAAAAAAAAAAAAAATTGGGCAGGTTGGCATTATTTGTTAAGGATAAAGTCAGATTTACCCAGAAATCTATTTCATAAGTGTTCTACGTGTTCTCTAAAAAAGCTGCTTAACAGGGCCTGCTGAGTGGCTCAGTTGGGTAAGCGATTGCTTTTGCTTTCAACTGTGGTCATGATCTCAGGGTCATGGAATTAAGCCCTGAATCAGACTCCCTGCTCAGCAGGGAACCTGCTTCTCCTTATCGCTCCGCCTGCTGCTCTGCCCATTTGTGCCCTCCCTTTCTGTGTCAAATAAATAAAATCTTAAAAAAAAAAAAAAGGCTGCTTAGCACAAGATATTTGTGACTCAAAAAACCAGCAGAAATAATGACAAAAACAAATCAGACTTTTTCATTGGTAATCTGTTGGAAGACTCCCTTTGCTACATTAAAGAAATACTCCAAAATACCTGCGTTTGTTTATTATTAATAATGAGTAAAAGGGGAAAGTCATGCTCAAGTTGATTCTGAATCCATGAACAAGGCATATGGTTACTGTTATGGTTGGGGCTGTAGAAATTTCAGACTAATTTAGCCAGAATCAATGATATTCAGGATGCTTATTAACTCACTGGAAAAGAAATACTGTTAAATGAGTTAAACGGAAGAACTTCATGAAGATATAGAATTGACTTGCTGCGTACAACTGTTCGGTTTTGCAGGTACTTTAGGTGGCTTGTTCAGCCAAATACTTCAAGGAGAAGATATCGTTAGAGAACGAGCAATCAAATTCCTTTCTACAAAACTTAAGACTTTACCAGATGAAGTCTTAACAAAGGAAGTAGAGGAACTTATACTAACTGAATCCAAAAAGGTAAGCTTTAATCATCAATTAACAGGACTTTTCTAAAGCAGAACAACATATTTGAAATTAGCAGTATGTATGTGGTGCCTGGGTGGCTCAGTCAGTTAAGCATCTGCCTTCGACTTAGGTCATTATCCTAGGGTCATGGTGTTAAGCCCTGCATAGGGCTCCCCGATCAGCGTGGAGTCTGCTTCTCCACCTCTCCCTGTGACGTGCTCTCTCGCATTCTCGCTCACTCACTCGCCCTCAAATAAAATCTTAAAAGAAAAAAAAAAAAAGACGAAATTAGCTCTATGTAGCTTATGGATAAAATATTCCATGAGAACCCCATAGAATGTCAAGCTTTTCTTATGTTACTTGCATTTGGTCACCAGTACTGATGAAACAGCATGTGATCCCATTTAAATCATTGTGGCGTTAGCCTCAAAATTTATGTATTCTCCCGTACTCTGTGCAAATCATTTCCTTCAGGAGATTTTTACTTAATTTCCACTCTTCTCCCCAGTTTTAGGATATTCTGCTGTAGTATTCTGGATCATTTCAAAATGACAAGAAAACACATTGAAATGCCTTTTTTTTTCATCCTACCCCCATATCACTGTAAGCTCAGGAGACCATGCTTATTTGTGCTTCCAGCATCTAGAGTAGTTAGAGATGCTAAGATTCGCAAGGTTTGTCCCAGCTAACTTTTCACTCATAAAGTGCCAAAGTTGAAGACCATTGCTTATATATATATATATGTCTGTATGTTCAGGAAAATTCAGAATTGTACTAAGAACACCACTCACTTGCTTACTGATGAGATTTCTTCAGTGAGAACAAAAGGAGCAGCTCTCCAGCTGGGAATATCAACATATTTTACCTATGCCCCAGCTAGTAACCTGCTGAAGCATGTCATGATTGCTTGTTTCTTTGATCAGTGAGTAGAAACACTTAGACCTACTCATGTGGACTTGTATGGTCTCCTATTTCGTATACAATTGCCCAGTTAATGTGAATTAAATTAACTAAATAATTTAGTGTTGCTTTTATTTATCTTTAAAGTTTTTTTTTTTTTTTTTTTTTTTAAGTAATCTCTATACCTAGCATGGGGCTTGAATTTACAACCCCAAGATCAAGAATCGCATACTCTACCGACTGAGCTAGGCAGGCGCCCCAAGCTGCTTTTAAATACAGGAAACTGAATCTGATTTAACAATTAAGTATAGAAGTCTACTTTTTTTTTTTTTTTTTTGCTCTTAACCAGTCCTCCACAAGAGCCTTTTTAGACTATTTTTTCTTAGCTGTTCTCCTATGAAATTTTAATGCCACAGATATACTGTATCTGTTTATGCACTCTTTGTGTATTTGTACTTTATATACATTAAAAAAAGAGTCAATTTCACAATAACCAAGTTTTGCATCTTTGGAGACCATATAGTGCCCCACTGAAAATGCATGGTGTACTCTAAAGCTAAATTGAATGAAGCCAGAAGTTGTCCTCTCATCAGTATTTCAGAAATATTAATAGCAATCTGACTTCAATAAGGGAAATAAATTTGTTAACACTGTTTCAGTGTTGCTCTTTCTTTCTCATTTAAGTGGTAACAATACTATAATTCTGAATTGTCTCTTTCTAGGTCCTAGAAGATGTGACTGGTGAGGAATTTGTCCTGTTCATGAAGATACTCTCTGGGTTAAAAAGCTTGCAGACAGTGAGTGGAAGGCAGCAACTCGTAGAACTGGTGGCTGAACAAGCCGATCTGGAACAAACCTTCAACCCCTCAGATCCCGACTGTGTGGACAGGCTCTTACAGTGCACTCGGCAGGCGGTACCCCTCTTCTCTGTGAGCTCTTTGTTTTACCTGGTTGCTATTTTAATTACTCTATTGAAGCTTATATTTCTGTACATACTCACTTGAGCATTCTCTTCAAACTTTTTGCATAAAATAGTGATACAATGGAGTGAATATTTATTTTATAGAGGGCTTGGTGGGGTTGGTGAGAACCCACAGCAGCAAGAAATTTCTTTTTAAAGTCTTGCTTAGAGATTTTTTAAGTCTAGAGAATTTTGCATCATACTTAATGGTTTGGGCTGAGTTTTTAAACCATTCGATTCAGTAATTTAGCTTTTTTTCATTAAATTTTCTAGCAGATCATTGTTTTAGGTAAATATGCTCTTTTCCTCTGGCTCTGTGATTCCTCTGGCCATGAGTCTTCTTGGATGTTCCTACAATAGTTTGAAAAACACTGTATAAAGAACTTCTCCCTTTTGAAAAATGTACAAAATTCAACACTAAAATATCCCCCAAAATTTGACATGAGAATTGAGGAAGAGTTTGAAAATTTATAAAGGTTCAAATGCTCAAGATTACTTTGCAACAAAGTATATATTGACTACCGGGGCTATTTCTGGGGTGCCCTTATTGTATTTATAGTAACAGTATTTGATGTCATGCTCAGCATTTATTGAATGACATTCTATTTGAAAGAATATTCCCCCTTCTTTTTTTTTTTTTGACAACTCTTTGTTTGGATTTTTACAGAAAAATGTGCATTCCACAAGATTTGTGACTTATTTCTGTGAGCAGGTTCTCCCCAACCTGAGTTCCTTGACTACCCCAGTGGAGGGTCTCGATATACAGTTGGAGGTAAGAGAAAAATGTCTGCTTTTAGAACTAAAAAGACATTCCCATGTTTTAACATAAATAACGTACTGATCTGATTTCTAAGAGAGTAAAAGGTATGATGGCTAGCTAGTAATCTGTCCCAGGATTAATCACATAGGAGTGCTTTATGAATTTAATGAAAGTTCACTGCAATGGGAAAGCACTGCATATTGCATTCATAAGACTCTCTCTTTTTGTTGTAGCCTTATTACTTCTGAATAAAGTGTTTAATTCATGACTGTTCTTATCTCTATCCATAATGATAGAGCCAGAATGAAACTGGGTTAATACAAAATATCCTTTATCCCTTCTCCAATATAATTGAGGACTCTCTCCTTTGTACCTCAGCTGTAATGTACATACACATTTTTTTCATAGCACTTGTAACATTTGTTTATCTCTCCACATTTAACTGATTCATCTCTACATTTCCAGAATCTAGTACAGAGCCTGATTCTGAAAGGCAGTTAATGATTGTTGAATTGAGTTGAAATGTGGAAATGTATGTGCCATTTCCCTCATAGGTTTTTGGGATAGAGAAGAGTCCCAGTGTGTACTGATGCTGTCATTTGCTTCAGGTGTCCTAGGTTTGTCTTATTAGACTGGGATTGAGTAAATGAGAGTTGGACCTTAAGAACAATAGTGACTACAAATGCTTTGAGTTAGTGTCCAGAGACTAAATTTAATAGCAAATGAAGCCCATTCTAAATGTTAGTAAATAATTCTTTGCTCTTAAGAGTTCTTCCTAGTGTCCCTTCATAGTACAGTATTAAGCTATAGCAGAAAGCAGCCTTAAAAAGTTATCTAGAATCATTCTTATTTTACATCCCTTGCCCATTCAAAAAAAAAAAAAATAACACTAATAACAATGAATTGTGTGTTTTAGGTATTGAAACTATTGGCAGAGATGAGTTCATTTTGTGGTGACATGGAAAAGCTAGAAACAAATTTAAGGAAACTATTTGACAAGTTATTGGTAAGAATTTTTTTCTTTCCTTATGGAGGAGTCATTATAGAATCCCAGAGTGTGGTGTAATTTCTAGAGAACCAAGTTAAGAAATTCAAATTAGATAGAATAATTCTGGCAAGTGTTTTAGTTGTTCAGGCCACATGTTGTCTTCTTTTTTTTTTTTTTTTTAAGATTTTATTTATTTATTTGACAAAGAGAAACACAGCTAGAGAAGGAACACAAGCAGGGGGAGTGAGAGAGGGAGAAGCAGGCTTCCCACCGAGCAGGGAGCCTGATGCCGGGCTCCATCCTGGAACTCTGGGATCACGACCTGAGCCAAAGGCAGACACTTAACGACTGAGCCACCCAGGCACCCCCACATGTTGTCTACTTTTAAAAGAAAATCTTTGGCATTTTTTCTGTTGTTGATGGTTTGCATAAAAGATAATACAGGATTTTTATAGTAGGTTTTTCTCTATTCGTTTATCAAAATATTTTTCACATTTGCTCCAGGTCACCATCCAGGTTGCTGCCCGAGGCCAAGTAGCTAGAGCAGGCAGGAAATAAAATCATTTAAGTCATAACTGTGGAGAAAGTAGGCCATCTGATAAAATCATTATCAGCATCACAAGTGATTTTCTTGTTGGATGCAAGCACTTGTATAACTGACACAGTGAGTGATAAGCATTAGACCTCTAGTATGAATTGAGTCATCCGACATCTGGAGCTCTTCCAGACCTGTACACCTTCCCTGGGGTGTGATAGCGCTCATATTGAATGCCTTTGGCAGTACTCAGAATGTAAGGAGAGTCAAACAATTGTGGGAAAATGTTCAGAAAAGATTTTCAGAATTAGCATAATAAAGTGGTTAAAAGCATTAGCTTTTGGTGGCAGACCAAGATTGAACCCTGATTCTTCATCACTGACTTTTTCACCATAGAAAAATTATCGAAGTTCTCAGAATTTTAGTTCCTTCATTTGTATAAGTGCCTACTGAATGTTGTTACTAGCTCCTTCACTTTCAGGGTGGTGGGGGTGGTAGCGGCAGCTACAACATAGGTTAATGTGGGGGTGTTGATAGGCTAGGCCATTGATCCAATGGGTAAAAGGGATATCTTACCTAAATTTCTGATTTTGGTAGTTTTTAAAGCTGCATGCCTTTAAAGCATGCCCTGTAGTTACTTCAGTGTTATGTATAATTAGAGCATTTACAGCAGATTGCAAATATCTCTATATTGTCATGTCTTAGGAGTACATGCCTCTCCCTCCAGAAGAAGCAGAAAATGGGGAGAATGCTGGTAACGAAGAACCCAAGCTACAATTCAGCTATGTGGAATGTTTGTTGTACAGCTTTCACCAGTTGGGCCGAAAACTTCCAGACTTCTTAACGGCCAAACTGAATGCAGAAAAACTGAAAGATTTTAAAATTAGGTGATGTATGATTGAAGTGGTCTAATCCTTGGCAAAGATGATAGCTGTCTTTTTTCTTTTTCCTTAAATGATGGTTATCTTGATATTCCTTTGGTTTTCTTTTCCTTTCACAAGAGCTATCTCTCCACCCTGCCTTACCTGGAGGGATAAAATGGAAGATCCACAAAACAGGAATGTATATAAACCTGTGGCATAACAAATGCATGTGGGGGAGAGAACTTTTTCAAAAACAGACTCATTCTTCTCACTTGCTTTGTGATCTTGAGCAGGTTCCCAACCTCTCGTACCCCCAGTTTTCCTCAACAGTTACATTAAATGGTTACAGCAGCTGCCTCATAGAGTTGTGAGAATCAGACAGTGAATAGAAAGCTTTGGGCACAGTGCCTGGTACGTAGTGGGTACTCTGTAAATTGGAGCTGCCGTTGTTAAGGTCTTAAGAGTGTTCTGGGGGAGCAGCACTGGAAAAATAAGTTTTTTTTATGAACACACTTTGTATTGAATCACTTTCTTAAAACATCCCATCTTAAATTTTGAAATGCTTGGCCACTCTATCTATCTGTTAATGGCCTCTATTCTTTGGTAAGGCAGTGGTTTAATACTTGGTGAAACATTTGATCAGAGGCAAGTAAAGAAATTCCTGCAAAATTAAAAAATGATGCCAGGTTATTAAGCAGAGTTCTAGAAGTCGGCAGGATGGAGCTGAATACCGCCTTTCTTCACATATTATCTGGGAACAAACTTGAAAAGGGTATTTCTTTGAACCCTTTGAGATTTATATGAATTTATAATAAATTCTCAGATCAGCAATTTTATTTTTAACTAGACCTTGACAGTCAAACGCTGTCCCTTGTTAGCAGATAAATGCATAGAGGTGAAGTGATTTATCAGTGGTCACTGGACCTTCAGTTGACCGTTGAAAGAGAAGAACCCAGGCCAGCTGTTTCTGATCGGGCTCCTGAATGCTTCATTCTGACTGCGCCTTACAGGTTAACATAACAAGCACAGGGTTACAAATCTTCCCCTTGCCAGGTTGAGTATGGGTTTATTCCCGTTTTTGGTAAAGGAAAACTGTATTTCATGTATTTATGTATCTTCTGGGGTCATATACTGATAATAAAAGAAGTTCCTCCAAAAAAATGTCCTTTATTAAGAACTTTTAGCTATAGTAGAAGATTCTCTGAATTTAAAAACAAAGGTGAAGGTGGTGATTTGCTAACTAACTAGTACTTCTTTATTTAGGCTGCAGTACTTTGCGCGGGGACTGCAGGTTTATATCCGACAACTTCGCTTGGCTCTGCAGGGTAAAACAGGCGAGGCCTTAAAAACTGAAGAGGTAAGCATACTGGGTCACATCTTGTAAGGAAACTTTATAATAGCCAGCCTGTGGCTATTATTCAGGCTCAAATCATATGTTGAAATGTAAATTTGACTCCATTTGAACTGGTATTAAGTCTGTGTTGAAGATACAATATGATGTTAGAGGAATATCTGCCTGGTTATTTGCTAAGTTATATTTTAATCCTTATTGAAATATTTTGAATATTTCCAAGTTCATGAACAGTGCTACCAAACTTAGATAACATACCAGTCTTTCACTAGGGTCTCACTAGCACATTTTGTTCAAATATTTGATTGACGATGTGATATTTTTTTGGAAAAATACCAATTTACATTGAAAAAAAGATGAAATTACCAATTCTAAACCAAACAGTATGTGTGTTTGTGTTGGGATTTTTGGATTTCTCTTTTTTTCTCACCTATTTTATCAATCTCCATCACAATCCTAATGAAATATTTTAAGTTTTCATTATGTCTTCCTGTAACTTAAGCTGATGACTCTTAAGACAGCTCCAATGTATATATGACCAGTCTTTCACCTATTTTTTCAGATAAGTAGTAGATTACACTTTAATATTCTAATCTGTCAAGGGAACATAAAGATTATTTGCTTTCTTTGCCATCTCTGCACTGTTTTGTTTTTGTTTGTTTTCTACATCGGTTTAAAGTTGGAATAAACAGAAATGATTCTGGAAAAAAAGTATAATTACTCCAGTTCCATATGGGAATGGTATATGAACCATATAAGCACTTTAATTTTGTTTTCCTTTTGCAGAACAAGATTAAAGTTGTTGCACTGAAAATAACAAATAATATTAATGTTTTAATCAAGGTAAGTGTTCCTTTCTTACCCAGTCCTACCAGCTAGCTAATAAGTTTGTGGAAGAGGTTATCCATGTGTCTTTAGATCTGTAATGATACTATTAAAGGAGAGATACCATTGTATACCAGACATTTGGCCTTTTGTTTTATGCTTTTTTACAATACCAAGTTCCATTTCTGTAGCTATCATAAAGTCATACATTGTTTTATTTACTAAAAGTTATTGCAGAAAATAGCAGAAAATACTACAAACAAAGGGAGGCATGCATATTTTCTTTGACCCAAAGCATTGGAACACATACATTTAGACTCAGAAATTTCACTGACAAGTTCTCGTGGTCTGTCGGGGTCCTTTCAAATAGCCAGTAAAACGCCTGCTTTGCTTACATTAAGGATGAACAAGCCTATGTGGCCCTTGAAATGTTTCCCTATAGTCTTTTCTGTTAACTTTTCTATGTAATAAATTAAGAGCTTTCTGTACTGTAGGCTAAGATGTACCTTACCGTTAAACCATAAATACCCTTTAGTTCTCTTTACCCTCCCCAAGTAAACATTAATCTAAACAAAAGACAATGGGGGGGGGGAGAATCACAACAAAGTAACCATCATCTGTTTCTGTAAGTCAACAGTATTGTAGCCTGGTGGAAAAAACAATGATTTTTGTAACACCTAGAGCACAAAGCCCTGACATTAACAAAATTAGGACCCTAACACTAATGTGGTAAAAATCCCATGGAATCATTACTTTTTATCAGAAGAGAGGGAAACTTTTCAGAAAAAGCAATAGTGAGACATTAAGGAACGAGTATCATGGAAAGAGAAGAGGTACAAGTACTTCCATCTTCTAAGAAACTTTATATAATTTAATGCTTTTATTTATTTAATTTTTTGGTCTAATAAATTCAAGTCATTTAACATAAGTATAGTAGTGGTTTTAGGAGTAGAATTTCATGACTCATCATTTACATATAACACCCTCCGCTCATCCCAACAAGTGCCACCTTTAATACCCATCACGCGTTTAACCCATCCCCCCACCTACCTCCCCTCCAGTAACCCTCTGTTGCCTTAACTGTAGAGTCTCTTATGGTTTGCCTCCCTTTGTTTTTATATTATTTTATTTTTCTTTCCCTTCCCCTGTGTTTATCTGTTTTGTTTCTTAAATTCCACATATAAGTGAAATTGTGATAGTTCTTTCTCTGACTTATTTCACTTAGCATAATACATTTCTGTTCCATCCACGTTGTTACAAATGGCAAGATTTTTGATGGCTGAGTAATATTCAAATATATATGTATAAACATGCACACCCACAACACGCCACATTATCTTTATCCATTCATTTGTTGGTGGACATTTGGGCTCTTTCCATAATTTTAGCCACCACTCAGACCTTAAAAATAATTCAAACAGTGAATTCATATATCAAAATGTGGGATTTTTTGAGAAATAATTTATACATATCATTGTATCAATTTGAAGTATGTAATATTAACATACATATATGATGAAATGATTATCACAAATAGATTTAGCCAACATCCATTTTCTCATATAGAGTACAGTTCCTCTAACAACATTATCATATGTTAAATGAGTCCAGTGAGAAACCTTAAGCATTTTTTTTTTAAGATTTTATTTATTTATTTGACAGAATGTAACACAGCTAGAGAGGGAACACAAGCAGAGGGACTGAGAGGGAGAAGCAGGCTTCCCGTCGAGCAGAAAGCCCGATGTGGGGCTCAATCCTGGATCTCCAAGATCATGACCTGAGCTGAAGGCAGTTGCTTAACCAACTGAGCCACCCAGGCGCCCAATCTTAAGCATTTTTGATCCAAAGGACTTTACCGCTAATTCCCTGCATTGATCTGAACACAGTAGACTTAAGTTGCATATAGTAGGTGTTTTTTATGAGTATGTTTAACTGTGGAAAAAACAGTTTAATCAAATTTTACCTATATATAAAAATCAGAGTGGGCTGCCTTAGTGTCTCAGTCAGTTGGGTGTCTGACTCTTGGTTTTAGCTCAGGTCATGATCTCAGTCATGGAATTGAGCCCCATTTTCAGCTCTACACTCAATATGGAGTCTGCTTCAAATTCTTTCCTCCCATCCTTTCCACTCACTCTTTCTCTCTCAAATAGATACATAAAATCTTTTTAAAAAATCAAAGTTAAAACTGGTAAGAGGGGCACCTGGGTGACTCATACGGGAAGCATCTGTCTTTGGCTGAGGTCGTGATCCCAGGGTCCTGGGATCAAGTCCCACATCAGACTCCCTGCTAAACAGGAGCCTGCTCCCCCCTCTCCCACTCCCCCTGCTTGTGTTCCCTCTGTCACTGTGTCTCTCTGTCAAATAAATAAAATCTTAAAAAAAAAAAAGGGGGGGGGTGCCTGGATGGCTCAGTTGGTTAAGAAACTGCTTTCGGCTCAGGTCATGATTCTGGAGTCCCAGGATCAAGCCCCGCATGGGGCTCCCTGCTCAGCGGGAAGCCTATTTCTCCCTCTCTCACTCCCCCTGCTTGTGTTCCCTCTCTGGCTGTTTCTCTCTGTCAAATAAATAAATAAAATCTTAAGTAAAATAAAATAACAAAAAACAACAACAAAAAAAACCTGATAAGAAATGTTAGGTAAAAAACTAAATATGTTTAGAAATCCATCCAGGTTTTGAGGATATCATGAGGTTATATTATTTCAGTTCTGGATTACTTTAACATTTCAATTCAGCAAACATTTGCATTACCACATACTAATAACTTGATATTTAAATCTTGTGGGTTTTTCCTTTATTGGTAATTTATAGGTATTTGAGAAGAAGAAAAATTTGACTAGCCAGGCCTTTAGTTTTCTAATTTTGTTATAATTTTGAATCACTTAAAAATCTGCAAAAGCAAATGTAGTTTGCACCATTCTTTTTTCCCTAAAGCACCTCGGTGACTGCATATATGCAAAAGAAATATTTATTTAAGACTTTGTTACAGTTGATATATTTTATCCTGGAATTCTAAATGATTGTCATTGACAAAAATTTAGCTTGGGACATCTAGGTGGCTCAGTCAGTTAAGCATCTGCCTTTGGCTCAGGTCATGATCCCAGAGTCCTAGGATTGAGCCCTATGCCAGGCTTCCTGCTCAGCGAATGGGGGTCTGCTTCTCCCCTTTGCCCCCCACCTCATACTAGAGCTTGCATGCTCGCTCACTCTCAAATAAATAAAACGAAAAAAAAAAAAAAAAACCTTAGCCACAGTTTCTGAAGTAATATTCAGAATGACATTAATGAAGTGTAATAGGTATAATTTGTAAACAAAATCATCTATTTTTTCTCTTGCACCTTTTTTTTTAGATGAACAAGGATAGATTAAAGCTTACTCTCTCCTAAACTTTAAAATGTCTCCATGTTTCTTCTTACCCTCACCACCATTCTCCATACCACCTGATATATTAGAAATCTTGTCTTCATTTTGTCTTTTTAGGATCTCTTCCACATTCCTCCTTCTTATAAAAGCACAGTAACATTATCTTGGAAACCTGTACAGAAGGTTGAAATTGGGTAAGACATGTTTAAAAGAGATTTAAGTGTTCTAATATTTATGTTTTATAAATATGAAAATCTGAATCCAGATGTTATATTTACTATACAGAATGGTACCTTACCAGTTAAATAATCTTAATAAGATGTTAAAAGATGAGTATTAGAAGCATGACTTAAAATATAAAGTCTAATTGCAATATTTATCAAATAAACAGGAACAATACAACCCTGGAATATTCAGGCTTGTCTGTACTCCTGTAGCATAACTAGACTTTTGACAAATTCTACAAACTAAGTCACTTACCCTTACAATTTTGTAGCCACATATTCCAAGTATTTTCAAGCCTTGTAAATGCCCTCTGGGATTGTATGCATGACTAAGGTACAGTTAATTTGATGACCTCAGAACATTATTTCCTTTTTTCTAATGTGACCGTCATCTATAGGATGTCTTTTGTAACTGATGTGCTAAATTACAAGTTTTAATTACATGTTTTAATGGCCTCTGGTAATAGAATTTTTTTATTGCCATTCTTCTTACCATTACAGGCAAAAGAGAGCCAATGAAGATACAACTTCTGGTTCACCACCCAAGAAATCTGCATCCGGACCAAAAAGGGATGCCAGGCAGATATATAATCCTCCTAGTGGGAAATATAGCAGCAATTTGAGCAACTTTAATTATGGTGAGCGTTTCCGTTTGGGTACAAGCAATATGAGAAATTGAGCAGAAATTGTGTTGTACTTGATTTTAATTATTAATTCTATATGGTAACATATATGTAATACCTTTTTCCACTGACTTCTGAGTTAGCTTGGGAAACTACAGCTATTAGGGAAACCCCATTCCTTTCTAACCCTTCCTTGTGGGCTCACTGAATTGAGTACACAATACTTAGAAAAGAACTTAAAAAAGAAAAATATGCCTTTTGTATTCAGAGGAAGGAACAAAACAAAGGAAGTTGTCACGAACCATCCATTGCTGGTTTTCCCTGTTGTAATTTCAAGGCAAGACCTTCTTTGCATTCTCCCTCATGAGTAGTTATAGCTTCTGCCAGATGTGATGATATCGGTAATCTTGGACTTTATCTGACTCCTGCTTGTCTTCCATCTTCTTAACTATTTCAAAAGGAGAAGTGCTAGAAGTGCAGTCAGATATTAAAAGTATCATCTGGGAAGGAAGGTGTGTCCCATTGCAGTCTCTCTCCACTGCCCAGAGGGCAGTCTCCCTGTCAGCATTAGCCATTGGTGCCAGGAGAGCTTCCCTCTAGTCCATTCTCTCCCAGTGCTGTGAAGAAGTGAAGTTTGTTTTGTTTGATTTACGGCCCAATGGATCCTTTCAAAGAGGAAAGGATGAAATATCATTGAATCAATTTCTTAATCTTACTTAAGACAAAGCTTAGGGGCAACTGAGTGGCTCAGTTCTTAAGTGTCTGCCTTCAGCTCAGGTCATGATCCGGGAGTCCTGGGATCAAGCCCCGCATCGGGCTCCCTGCTCGGTGGGAAGCCTGCTTCTCCCTCTCACACCCCCTGCTTGTGTTCCCTCTCTGGCTCTGTTTCTCTCTGTCAGATGAATAAATAAAATCTTAAAAAAAAAAAAAAAAAAAGACAGGGGTGCCTGGGTGGCTCAGTTGGTTGAGCGACTGCCTTCAGCTCAGGTCGTGATCCTGGAGACCCGGGATCAAGCCCCACATCAGCCTTCCTGCTTCGCCGGAGGCCTGCTTCTCCCTCTCTCAGTGCCCCTGCTTGTGTTCCCTCTCTGTCAAATAAATAAAATCT
>PITA01004449.1:0-123342 GCA_004023965.1 Spilogale gracilis
GCTCTTCCGATCTACTATGCCTCCATCAGAAAGGATGAATATCCAACTTTTGTAGCAACATGGACTGGACTGGAAGAGATTATGCTGAGTGAAATAAGCCAAGTAGAGAAAGTCAAGTATCACATGGTTTCACTTACATGCAGTGCATAAGGGGTAATATAGAGGACAGTAGGAGAAAGAAAGTAAATGGGAAGTAGGGTAATTCAGGGAGATAAACAAAAGAAGAGAGACTTTGGACACAGAAACAAACTGAGGGACTTGGAGGGAGGGGGGTTGGGGGATGGGAGAGCCTGGTGGTGGGTACTCCGGGCACCTATTTCATGGAGCACTGGGTGTGGGGAATGGGCAATGAATCTTGGAACACTGAAAAAAAAATTAAGTAACAATAATAATAATAATAATAATAATAATAAAAACTTGTTCTTAGAAGCACAGCCCAGAATTGGTTTCCACACTTTCCCCAGAATGGTTCTGGAATGTGTTTAATAGTCTGTGATAAGAGTCTTTTCTTATTTAAACCAGTTAGTGTGGAGCCTATTCTCTGCAACTGATCTTTTACCCTAATGGTAATTAGTATCAGTCTTCCCAAGAAAATGGGGGGAATCTGGGGATGGCAATCTTACCTGGTTGGATTTGAAAGCAATAAAGATACCGCACCTTCAGAATATGAGCTACTTGTTTTTCACTGTGTCAGAAAGCTTGATGAAAACAATATATGCTAACGCAAGGCCTAAATTCTACGTTTGATGAATAGAAAGCCAAGAAACTTCTGTGAATGCCCTCAAAAAACATTTCTCACGTTTTGTAGCTACAGGCTGACGCATCTGCGAATCCGGGACCCAGGCCATCTTTGCGGGCTGCTTTAGTACAGCGGAGGCTGGGCATTTCCAACTTCACACCATCTTTTTTGTGAAACGAGAACCATGCTAGGAAAGAAGATAAGAAGGAGGGTGTCAGAAACAGCAAACCCAAGCGGAGCGTCGTTGCCAACAGAGCTTCCTGTTCCTGCCCCTTCATGTAAAGATCTCACCTGAAGTGATGACCTGACAAGGGGGCACCTGCCCTCTGGCTGCCTTCAGATCCCTGCTTTCTCCATTCCTGACAATGCCGCCGTCAGGTTCCCTGCAAAGATTCACTGGGTAAGTGCAGGGTCCCACACAAAGGGAAGAGGCTCCCACACTTTACGAACTGCAAGATTTTGCTAATTAATATCAACAGGAACCAGGGAAGGATGGAGGCAGCGTTCTAAAGGTCATAGAAGAAAAGAACATAATTGTAGATTAGGCTGAATTTATCAAATAAGGACACTTAACTGAGATTCTGGATTCGGCACGTTATGCTTGAATAATTAAGAATGGTCCTGGACAGTTACGCGGAGTGTTGACTGAAACATTGACTTGGGAAGTTGTAGCCCACACTGAAGGACTTCGCGGTGCCAGAAATGCCTTGGCTCAGGGCACACAAAGGAATCAATACAGTTGAGGAGATAGAAATGTTGGAGTGGATTTATTGTGTTGAACTCATTCACCCCTTGTATTAATTACCTATTGGTACCATAACAAAGTGCCACAAATTTAGTGGTTGGAGCGGCACAAATGTATTAGATTATGGTCGGAAGTCCTAAAATCAAGGTGTTGGCAGGGCTGTGTTCTTTCTGGATGCTCTGGGAAAGTCTGCGCTTTGCTTTTCTAGTTTCTAGACACCATGGCATTCCTTGACCTGTGTCTCCTCCTTCATCTTCAAAGCCAGCAATGGACCATCTTCAGATCTCTCTGTTTACCTCCCACCCCCTACACACGCATCTGTGCTTTTAGCACCACGTCTCCTGCTTCTTCAACTCTGAGCCTCCTGTTTCCCGCGTATAAGGACCCTTGTGATCACATTGGGTCCACCTGCTAATCCAGGGTAATCTCCCATTTCAGTACCCTTAACTTAGTCCCATCTGCAAAATCCCTATGCAGAGAGGAACATTGGGTCCTTCTGTAGAAAGTTCAACAATTTCACCACATTTCACCCAATAACCACATCCATGTTTCCCTCAGACCTGCACAGGGTATAGAAATCATTTCTACTCCATGCGGAAACCAGAAGGCTCAGGAGGTGAAACCTTTTGCCCAAGATCATGCAAGTTCTTACCAAGAACTGGGACAAGAATCTGGGTTCCTAACTTCCAGCCTAGAGTTCTTCTGGCAATGAGATACTCTCTGATTGTAGGATTCCTCAAGGTGTGAACAAAGCTCACGAGCAAAGCCTCGTCTGCGTGTGGTACAGCATTCCACCGATATCCCCAGCCCCATGACACACCCAGATATCCCAAGATGAGAAAAGGCAGAGCGTTGCGCACAGTGTGTGCTCTGCTTCTCTACCCTCATCTCCCGTCACACACGCAGGGCATCTCGAACTGGCATCTCTGCCACATGTGGTAGTCACCCAAGGGAGCTGTTACGGCCAAAGAGCATGCCACCACCAGTCATGAATGAAGAAGAGCTACAATCGTCCATGTGGATAAACCTTACAAGGTCACATTGGGAACACACAGTAAGTTTAAGGACGAATGCATACATACAACATGGTGTAACATACAAAGTTTAAAAAATATAAAGCAATGTTACATAGCTTTAAGAATATGTGCATGTATAGTTTAAGTACAAAGAAATGTCTAGGGATAACAGCACTCAGATTGAAGACAATGGTTTCCTTGGGTGGAAGTTGGGTTGGGGGAAAATGGAAGCACAAAGGGAAAGTGGAAACGGTGCCTTGAATTCATGGCTGCAAATCCGATCAAGAATTTGGCTCTTTGAGGGCAGTTTTATTGAGAGCTCCAAGAGCCATTTTCAGCACTGAGATCAGTCGGAGCAGGGAGAGGGCTGGAGAGTCCTGGCCTTGGCTCAGCTATGTCCACATAAACTGGAAACTTGCCCCGAGAGTTTTTTCCTCTATTGTGCCCGGCAGGGCCAAGTGATGTCACTGGAGCACGCAGATGTCGCTGTCCTCTTCTTGGACAAGGGCCAAGAAAAATGATCTGTGCAATCAAGTGATGCCCCTTCCCCCAGCCCAGATCCAGCAGTCTGCCATTTCTATCCCTGTGGCCACAGGCCAGATTCCTCAAAACTCCAGAACTCCTTTTATTTAGAGAAAAGATGTCCTGCTGCTTTCGGCTTCAGAAGCGAGTGCTGGCTTCTCTCCAGGTTATTAGAAAGGCTGGTTTGCTCCTCGCTTATGTTACTAGGGGGCACATACACACAAAGCAAATTAATTCCTCCCTGCCTGCCTTCTTTTATTCACTTACATATTCATTCATTTAAGGCTAAATATTTACTGAGCATCTATTCAGAGACTGCAGAAACAGAGTAGAGACAGGGTCCTGCCCTACTGGTAAGTATGGGCACCAGAGGTGACAAATCCGGGAGCAGATGGCTACACTACAACACTCTGCAGCCTTAGAGATGAGGAGAGAGGGAGACAGGAGCCCAAAGAAGGGCATCTCATGCAGATGGAGGAGGGCTGTTTGGGGAAAGGTTAAAGAAAAGGGGCTCAGTCTATAGTATTTAGGGATGAGTAGGAGTGGGAAAGGGGCAGCAGCAACTTCTGAGAGAGCAGCAGGTGGGAAGCCAACGGGACACAGGAGAGCGTGATGCAGTCTGGGCAGTGGGGAGCAGGGGCTGGGCAGCAGTGAGGAGAGCAGCGGGTTCTAATCGGAATGGTGCTTGTCCTGGATTTCCCGAGAAAGCACAAACTCCCCTATGTGGAGAACCTACTACATGCTGGGCATTGCAGTTGGCATTTTGTACACCTTCACATTTAATCTCTCTAAACCCCCCTGTACAGACAAGAAAACCATCGAGCCAAGATCGACCCCATTTCCCTGCCTTTCCTCTCTCTGCCCTTGACGGCATGGCCACGGCGGACCGTAAGTTCCATCCTGCCCGCCCCACGGTTTAACGTGGAAATCAGAGGATACAAAGTACGTAAGAGAACTAGCAAATGCTTTGTATGTAATATATTGTTTTTACCACACAAACCTTTCAGAAGGAATCTGGGATGGGTTATAACATACGGATGATTCACAGTGGGGTTTCAGCGGTGTGCGACCAGGGATCTGAGGCTGCAGAGAAAGGAGGGAGGCAGTTTATGTTAAATCGCATACATTTGGGCGCCTGGGTGGCTCAGTGGGTTAAAGCCTCTGCCTTCAGCTCAGGTCATGATTTCAAGGTCCTCGGATCGAGGCCTGCGTTGGGCTCTCTGCTCAGCGGGGAGCCTGCTTCCTCCTCTCTCTCTGCCTGCCTCTCTGCCTGCTTGTGATCTCTCTCTGTGTCAAATAAATAAATAAAATCTTTAAAAAAAAAAAAAAAAGATCCTTCCTATAATGGTGGTGCCTGGATGGCTCAGTTGGTTAAGCAACTGCCTTCGGCTCAGGTCATGATCCCGGAGACCCTGGATCGAGTCCCACATGGGGCTCCCTGCTCAGTGAGAAGACTGTTTCTCCCTCTCTCACTCCCCCTGCTTGTGTTCCCTCTCTAGCTGTGTTTCTCTCTGTCAAATAAATTTTTAAAAAAATCCTAAAAAAAAAAAAAAATCGCATATACTCGAATAGCCCCAAAGCACGGGCTGCCCCCTCCCTCATTTATGATGTGTAAGACCATCTTTGGATGATCTGTTGGTTTGTGACCGTCTTGGGGAATTCGAGCTAGCATGAATTGCCATCCATGCTTCTTGTAGAGTAGTACTGAAGCTTCTGGTAGTGGAGGGCAGGCGTGGGAATCTCAGGATTTGGGAATGGTGCTGGGTCATAGCACCTTCTAGATTCAAACTAATAGAATTTTTCTAATGAATGAAATTTGCAATTCATTTCCAGTGAAACCCAGGGTTGGGAAGGACATATGTATTCCTTTATATCCAGCATAATATGGCCCAGAATTTCACTATAAGAGAGACTGGCTTTGTAATTTGCAAGGTCTAGTGCCAAATAAAAATGCAGTGTCCCTTGCTTGGGTGTTATTTGCATTTCAAGATGGCAGCAGGAGAACGTGAGATTTAGTGTATTGCTCGTGAAGCCCGGGGTTCCGTGCAACCGTGCAGGCTGCACTCCCACAAAGCCAACCCAACTCCGAGTTCTGAATTCCTCACATTATCTGCTAAAGCGTGTTGGTGGAGAGTAGTCCTTGTAGTGAAAATACTTTGTTTTGTGGTACTTGAGAACAGGCGAATAAAAAAACAAGAAGAAAAAGCATAAAATGTATGTCAATTTGAAAAACCCCATTTCCTTATTCCTCTTTTACTTTCAGCTCCCAAACTTCCCCTTCTCTCTTCTAAGGGTAGGGCTGGTAGTCGTGTTACCAACCTCCTTGTTGATGTAGTCAGTCCAGTGACACGTAGCGTCTATTGGAACCTTCCTACTGGCCAAACTATTTCTGTGCTAGTACACCAGAAACTATCCCTTTTCTGGTTCTTAGGGGCGATCAGGTGGCTCGGGATGCTGTGCCTGCCTTCCAGAGTGTCCATAATGAGATCATACCTTGCCTATTTCCACATCTTCCAGATAGTCATTTTCTGTTTTTTTTCCCCTAAATAATTACGAGTCTGTTTCTTAAATATTTTCTTAATGCAACTCTGGTTTCAGTGCACTATGTTTAACAAGAAGCCAAGAAAATTGTTCTCCCCACTAGGCTTCTCGAGCACCTCCACCTCTCATCATGCACACATGTACAAACTCACCATTACTGACCCAGCGCTTACTCAGTCTGAAATTGATTCTCTTGTGGATGAACTTGACCTCCCTGCCAATGGAATGAGGTGGCTCAGTACAGCGTCCATTCCACCCATATTTATTCAGCATTATTAAACGGCGGGAGCTGGGCTAGGTGGTACATATGAAGTGATGACCAAAGTAAGTATGAAGCTTGCATTTTATTGCTGGAGACAGATATAAGACAAGTAGTCACACAAACAAACACATAATGAAAATATATAATAAGTGCAACGAAGGAAAAGAACAACGTGCTATGAACAAAGGTCAGTTGCTACTTTATGTGGCCACGGAAGCACACTCAGTGGAAGAAATAATTTAGCTAAGACTTCAAGGATGCAAAGGAACAAGCCAGGCAAAAAAAAAAAAAAAAAAAAAAAAAAAAAAAAAAAAAAAAAAAAAAAAAAAAGCAAAACAAAACAAAAAACTGGCACAGAAATAGGGAATGGTCCAGGCAAAGTGTGATGATCCTAAGGCAAGAATTTACTATGTGGATTTGAGGATCTGAAAGGAAGTTAAAACGACCAAAGCCTTTTGAGTTAGGGATTGAGTTTACAGGCTCAGATAAGGTTCAGAGGATATAGGTAGGACCAACGGGAGGTCCGAATCTGAATAATCAAGAGTGGAGTGGTTATTAAACTATTGTTCGGTTATTAAACTATTGTTTGTTAGGTTATTAAACTATTGTTTCTTAGCTTCAAAGCGGCACTTCCTCATTTGCTTTTTTGATGCTGAGAGGGAGATTCTTCAAATCCAAATGACAGCTTCGTTAGCTTCCAACCTGTGCTCTGAGGAAAGGAGACATAAAAGGGATATTGGAAGGCTGGAGTGGTAAGAAGGGACCCTCTCCTTCCTGTTCCTGTCAGCATTGCTCTAGTCAGGATTCTACACGTCGGCTATGACAGTGAATTTCAGTTTGCAGTTTTCCTAACACCCAGATTCAGCCTCATTACCACCCCTACCCTCACCCCCAGGTACCAGCAACAGCCAGTAGTGACTCCTCCTTAGAGGTCTAAATCCCTGCTCCATGGAATATCTTTTCCAAGCTTCTCATTACCCCAAACTGTCAATAATTCCAACCTCATCCCTATGTCTCCACAGCCATAGGGCTACAGTTATGCCCTCCATTTGCTCTCATTGTGATAGCTCAGTACTTCTTTTTTGCTTTTTCATAGTCTCTAATATCTGGCTAGAATTCCTTGTATATATTCTTTCTGTTAAAGGGACTGGTGGGGTGTCTTTTGATTAGATCCTAACTGATGCAGATGAAGCTAAGAGAGGGAGACAAGAATTATTTTCAGGTTTATAGCTTAAGTTGGGTGGAAAATGTGATTTATTATGATGGAATGAGTTGGATAAGAAATTTTTGGTGTGTGGCAAGAGCAAAAGTTTAGTTTTGGACACATGAAGTGTGAGATACCTGTGTGATATCTAAGTAGAGTTAAACAAGTCTGTTGACTAGACAAATTTAGATACTAGAGGATGACTGGCAAAAGCAGATGAACCTACATAAGATATAGAAAGTCTGGAGAAAAACAAGATAAGTTTTGTGATCTGGAAGCCAAAAGGATAATGTATTACAAGAAGAAGATGTGTGGTTTTGCCATAAGAACAGATATACAGGTCAAAAGAATAAAACTAGGAACCTAGAAGCAAACGTTCACACTCATGGTCAGTGATTTTTAACCAAGTCACCAAAACAATTCAATAAAGAGTAGTCTTTTCAAGGAATGGTACTGGAACAACAGGATATCTATATGCAAAAGAACGTAGTTGAACCCCTACCACACACCATACACAATTAACTCAAAATGCACATAAATGCAAGAGTTAAAGCTATTAAACTCTTAGAAGAAAACAAAGGGATAAATCTTTGTGACTTTGGATTAGGCAGTGATTTCTCAAATATGACCCCAAAAGCAGAGGCCATAGAAGGAAAAGAAATAAGTTGAATTTCATCACAATTCACAAAATGGGAGAAAATATTTGCAAATCATATATCAAACAAAGAACTTGTATCCAGAATATATAAATAACACATAATTCAATAATAAAATATCAGTAAACAATTTTTAAACAGGGCAAAGAATTCAAATAGAAATTTCTCTGAAGTAGATATAAAAATGACCTATAAGCACATGAAAAATGCTTATTAGTCATCCAGAAAATGCCAATCAAAACCACAATGACATATCACTTCACATCCACTAGGATGGCAATAATCAAAATAATGGCCAAGAACCAGTGTCGGTAAAAGGGGGCGGGAGGGGGGATTAGAACCCTTATTGATTGCTGGAGGGAATGTAAAATGGACAGACACTTTGGAAAACAATCTGATGGTTCCTCAAAAGGTTAAACATAGAGCTGCCATTTGGCCTGATAATTCTACTCCCAGATATGCACCCAAGAGAAACAAAAAAGAAATAAAATATGATATATCCACACAATGGAACATCATTGAACAATCAAAAGGAATGAAGTACTGATCCTGGCTACAACATAGATGAACTTTGAAACATGCTATGTGAAAAGATCACAAATTGCATAATTCTATTTAAATGATATGTCTAGAATGTAGAGACAGAAAATAGATTACTGGATGTCTTGGACTGGGAGGGGAGCTGGAGAGATTAGCCCATTATGGCCTCAGGAGGGTACAGGGTTTCTTTCTGGGATGATAAAAGTGTCGTAAAAAATACTGTGGTGATGATTGCAAAAGTCTGAGAATATCCTAAAAACCATTGCATTGTATGCTTTAGATAAATACATTGTATCTCAATAAAGCCATTACAAAAATAAATATTCTTGTAGCAAAAATTAAATAAAAGATGGGATGGTGAATTACACAAAATGCTGCTTAGAGGAGGTGTACAATCAGGACAGAAAAAAGTCAGCCTATCTGGTAACTGGAAGACAGTGGTCACCTGGACAAAATCAGGCAGAGTGAAGTGACAGAGATGCGTGTTCGTTTGGGGTGAGCTGACAGGTAAGGAAGTGGAAAGGATTTGTGGGGGAGCACTATTTCAAGTGGTTTTGTTGTGAAAAAGGTCATAGGGATGGATAGCGTCTGGAGGTATTTTAAGGTCAAGAGTTTACCTTTTCACTCTGTTTTTAAGTTGAGATATACTACAGTACATTTTCATGATGGAAATGACCCAGTTGAAAGACAGACTGGTGTAAGAGAAATGGGACAACAGAGATGAAAGTCTCAAAGGGGAAAACACTAGATGGGATGCAGACCAAGCAAAGAGGCTGTCATGGATAAAAAGAAGGACACCTCTTTCATGATGGCAGAAGGAAATATAGGAAGGTTGAGGCTAACTGCAAATAGGTTTGTATTTTAAGGTTTGCTGAGGGGGATATGAAGTCTTTCTTGAAGTATGAGGGAAGTCATTGGAAACTGAGGGCATTCCGGAGAAGGCAGAAGAGGGAGGGTTGATGTATGACTTGAAGACAGAAGGAAAAGTATGAAATAGTCCTTAGGGAAGCTGGTAGGGCAAGTTTACCAGAGATGCCTCCTGCAGTTAACAGGCCAAGAAGAGTTACCAGGCACCAGAAAAGTCCCTACTACAGTCACATGAATTGTTTCAGAAACCCTCAGATGCTGGAGGACAACCATAGGAAAGTGGACACTCACCATGCATTGGTGTTTACTTCTTCAACACTTTAGCATAAATAGTAAGATATATTGTGTGTGTTCATTTACACTACACAAGGACTAGGGATCCTGTGAGATGTCACTCATGGTTTGGCCAGAAATCATGAATGAAATCATAAACACCATTTTAGAACATCACAAACCCCATGATGCTAGTGTTACTAGTGACTCAGCAGACTTGTAAGAATTTTGATAGAGGTTCTTTTGCCCTGCTGGATGGCAGTGAACAGTGGGACTATGTTCATTTGCAGAAGGCTATTAATAATGGGTGAGGACCGTACTGCATGAATGGGGAGCCCTAGGCTAAAGATGCCAGTCTCACCCTTTCAGAATTACACAACTCTCCCACACTCCTGATTGATCCATGGAGCAGACAAGTTGAACCCAGAGCGGCAATAGAAAAGTGGAGGGAATTTTCACTTTAAAGAAGGCATTTTTACTGTTTCAACTTGGCTGCCTTCCACCCCCCTACTCCATCCCACCCCTGCCATTTTGCTGCTATAAACATTTTGAGGCAAGCACTTTGTAGGTTAGAAGGGAATTTTATTGTGACACTTTCTTTTTTTTTCTTTTTTTTTGCAATATTTGTTCAGTTATTCATTATACATCCTGCATAATATTTCATTGGAATTTATGTTTTCAAACATATCTGAGGGGCCTTGTGGTGATTTTTGAAAATGACATGTGAGATGCAAGAGATTTCTAGATGTCGACTTACGAAGAGTTCTGATAAGGTGACGGAGTGACGAAGATCTGAGTCTTCTGAGTCATTTCGTTGCATCCAAGTGCACACAAGAAGCCAGCAGATTTATGTGTACAGTGGAAACTGCTAATCAGCGAACGTTACAGCTCATCTAAATTGTTCTACCCCATTTTACGTTCTCCAGGGCAGACAACCTAATGAAAGCTGCAAGGACTCTAGCAAGATGGAAAAGATACCTTATATGAAATTGGACAAGGAAAGATGTGGACTGTTTTACACAGTCCTTGGAATCTTGAAACAATGTAGGGTATTTGTTAAAGACTCTTTCAGAGAGACGGCTCAGGAAGCAACATTTTTAGTACCAGAACTTATTGCCCAAAAAAGGAAAAAGATCACACCTTTGGTGAGAACCTAATAATCCCCAGCACATAAACTTAAACCGATTTAAACGCTAGGACAATTTACAGCATGAAAAATAGAAAAAGTTCTACTCTCAAACTGCATAATGAGTTGACATATTGGTGACAAGCCACTTGATGCTGAAAAGGTTTAGTATAACAAACTGATAAAGACAGCTTCTTCATCTAGTTTGACACCAATTGTGTCATGTAACGTTTGTAAATAATGACAAGATCCAAGAAATATCGTCAGCTGTAACAAGCCAAGGCCAAGATGTATTTTGTATTTTGTTTTCATGTCTTGAGGCAAAGCATCGGTTTTGGAGGACTTGTGTTGGCATCTATACTGATAAGGCCTTTTCCAAATTCTCTGTGAGAACTTCCCTCTTTTGTAAAAAGAGAGAGGAAATCCTGACATCGTCACCGCCTATGATTGGCTCATAAAGAGGCGCTTGGATCAAAAACTGTTGGAGAGAAAATGGAAAAACTTTTGGATGCCACAAATATGGTTAGCTTCATTAAACAAAGATCAGTTCAATCGAAAATTTTTTAAAAATTGTATGAATGCGCCAATGAAGAGACATAATCTCCTGCACAAAGAAATTCCACTGGGGCTTGAGGGGAAATTCCAAGGACACAGAGGACCACACTTTGCAGCATGCTTCCAAGTGGAAGATGACTGCGACCCTCGCCAAATTACCAGATGTTTTCATCACATGGATCAGCTGAACCGGAAATGGCATTTTGGGAAAAAAATCATATTGCAAAGAAAATCTTGAGATGCTTGTATTGTTAGTTGGGCCAAAGGCTACCAACAGATGTGTATTCTTATTGAAAAAAAAAAAAACCCAGAAGAACCAGAAGAAATTTGAATTCCCTCTCTTTATTTTTATTTATTTATTTAATTTTATTTTCTCAGTGTTCCAAGATTCCTTGTTTATGCCCCACACCGAGTGCTCCGTGCAATCCGTGCCCTTAGTACCGACCACCAGGCTCTCCCATCCCCCCACCCCCTCCCTCCAAGACCCTCAGTTTGTTTCTCAAAGTCCATAGTCTCTCATGGTTCATCTCCCCCTCTGAGTTCCCCCAATTAACATTTCCTTTCCTTCTCTTAATGTCCTCCATGTTACTCCTTACGCTCCACAAGTAAATGAAACCATATGATACTTGACTTTCTCCCGTTGGCTTTTTTCACTCCTTAAGCGAAAGTGCATGGCCAGGTGAGGGAGCCTTTCTCTCAATCTTTTGCTCAGCCTGACAACAGGATTTGGGGAGAAGAGGAAAAAGTCTGGGAGATGTAGAAATATATAGTCGTACACTTTCTTCATGGCTCCCTCAACCAGTGCTGGATTTCTGTGTAAAAAGAGGGTCCTGCCAGTTACTGGGAAACAAAGAGCATGTGGCTGCTGATTCTGATCACTCTCAAATGGCTCTGGGTGTGTTTATCTCAGGTTCAACTCAGAATTGAATTTTGATGCGACACTGTGCAAGCAGTTTCAAATTAAAGAGGTAAATTTCATCCTTTATTTTCAGTTTCAAAAATAACACTTTTTAAATGCACATGTAGGTTTCTCAAAAAAATGAACAAATCAATACATATCAATTTGTAGTGGCTGGGCCCATATTTGAGCTTGATCATTATCACTTTGTAAGAAACGTTTTTCAAAGGGTTATCTAAAAATCATTTCTTTTTTTAAAAGATTTTATTTATTTGTTTGACAGAGACAGAGATCACAAGTAGGCAGAGAGGCAGGCGGAAAGAGGAGGAAGCAGGTTCCCTGCTGAGCAGGTCCCAGGACCCTGATCATGACCTGAGCTGGAGGCAGAGGCTTTCACCCACTGAGCCACCCAGGTGCCTTAAAAATCATTTCTTAAGCTATATTTTTATTCATTTTGCTTTGGCTTATGATTTTAGAAACTTTGCTATTTATTATTTGTCCATACATCTTCATGTTACAAATAACATTAATTAAGGTAAATTTCCAATCTTTCTTTAAATTTTTTCTAATGAGCCAGATTTTAAAAAAATTAAATTCCCTTTTAGTTTAAAACAGTTATTGAACAGAAATTTAATATATTTGCTTATGTGAGTTTAAAATTTCTAAAAGGAAAGGAAGAGCTAAATTTTAAGAAAGGTAAACCAAGCTTAACTACCTGTTTTTCCTTTTAGCTGACAAAGATTGGTTGAAGTTATGTTTAGTTTCCTTTATTTTTATTTTTCTTTAAGATTTCATTTATTTATTTGTCAGAGAGAGAGCGTAAGTGTGTGCAAGCAGGGGGAGCAGCAGACAGAGGGAGAAGCAGGCAGAGGGAGAAGCAGGCAGAGGGAGAAGCAGAGAGAAGGGAGCCTGATATGGAACTCGATCCCAGGACCTAGAGATCATGACCTGAGCTGAAGGCAAATGCTTAACCGACAGAGCCACTGAGGCATCCCAAGTCATTTTTAATTTTAAACAAGAGAAAAAAATGTCCATGTGCATATACTATATGCCGCATATATCATGCCTCTTCAGTATTTTGTATCTGAAAATCATTTAAAATTTCCTTCAAATTAAAGACATTGAGAGTCTGCGGGAGGAGCAGTTGGTTGTCATCTTAGAGAATTACCTTTCAAGGATGCCAGAAAGGCCACTCTCCAAGGCATTTATTACAAGAAATATAGTTCTTTTTTTTCCTGATCAGCACTAGGATGTTTTTTCTTTATTAGTACAATAAATGTTAAAAATGAATTTTATTTCTGAAATTAGAGGCTCATGAATTAACATAATTGTTGGAAATGGACTCTCAGTGGTGGAATCAGTGGTATTTGAGATATATGAGTTGCCTGAAAAATTGTGGGGGGGAATGGAGGGCTTAAATTTATTTTTTATTTTTTATTTTTTTTATCAACATATAATGTATTTCGTGCTTCAGGGGCACAGGTCTGTGAGTCATCAGTCTTACACAATTCACAGCACTCACCATAGCACATCCCCTCCCCAGTGTCCATCACCCAGTCACCCCATCCCTCCCATCCCCCTTCCCCCCCAGCAACCCTCAGTTTGTTTCCTGAGATTGACATATTTTGAAGACATTTACTTACTCTCCCAGGAGCCAAGTGTATCCCTAAGTGGACCCGTGCCTAGTCATTGGCTAAAGAGTTTCTGATTGTCATAGACAGCATGTTGTATCTGTGTCAAGTTAGACAGACCTCTAAAAGCTCAGAACTCTGAACCTACAGAATCACCTGCTTGCTAATAAATAACTGTACACAAGAAGTCTATGTGGAAATATTTAATCTGTGCCTTGATTTAATTATAAGCAAGCAGTGAGGGAATAGACAAGCCTTCCCCACTTCAAACTGTCCATACGACTGTTATCAAAAATAACCAAGAATTTTGCATGATTAATTAAAAGTGGCATGGCTCTCCATTTGCAATAATTGGGCTCATCAGTGGGTGGTGTTTTGCATGATAAGTGGAATTCAGGAAGAAAAGTGCAAGAGATTTGAAGTGTTAGCAATGGGAGTGCCTGTGCTATTGGTTTACAGAATATGAATTGAATAAGGAGGGTGTAGAGCCAAGAGGGTGCTTAGATGCTAAGGAAATATGGTGGAGGGCACCTGGATGGCAGCATCTGCCTCTGGCTGGGGTCATGATCTCCAGGTCCTGAGACTGAGCCTCAACTTGGGCTCCCTGCTCAGCGTGGAGTCTGCTTCTCTCTCTCCCTCTGCCTCTCCCCCAGCTTGTGTGCTCTCTTTCTCTCTTTCTTTCAAATAAATAGATAAAATCTTTAAAAAAAAAAAAGGTAGAATCCAATGACAAGTAAGGCGAAAGAATTCTTGTCATGCTCTCTTTAATGCTTTTCTCCTTCACATCCAGAAAACTTAACAAACAAAATAAGATTTCAGCAGTGTAAGCCCAAATCAAACCTTGAGAACATCCCAAATAAAGAGACCAGACCCTTGACATAATTCTTTGTTATTTATCATTGCTAAGTAGCTTCTTAATTCTGCAAATGTGGATCCTCTAAGGAGAAATTATAATCTAAGTCTGACCTCTTTCCTTCCCAGTCCTTTTCTTGTATGCGTACATAGGAAGTACTAAATGAACACAGATATTTAGCAGCACTTCCATGAAATAAAATTTGAAATTGAAATTTCTTACAAAAATTAACCCCAGGATGTTTTCCACAGAAGGGAATTTTGAGTTAACCACTATTTTATTTTACATTAAAGTCAGAAGTTCACACAGCTATTGTCCACATTAATGTGACTATTTCAATCTGTTCATCAACACAATTTTGCTCTTCTAGGAAGCTCTTGCTCAGGAAAATAAAAGTTGCAAGTAACCTTATCACTCATTTCAAGGATTTCCTGGAAGATCCATCAGCTCTCCTTGGAGAATAGCAAATGATAATTTATGCCTCAAGTATATTTGAACGTCTTGTCTAGAAGCCTTTGTACTCTAATTGTCACCAATCCTGAACTATTATATCTTGGTCTTTACCCCCTCCTACTTCAGCCCCCACACTGGAAAGACATACCTTAAGTCAGACTTCAAGTCTTAAAAATGCCTTAAATCCCTCTTCTGAGATGCTACTTGTATACAATAAGAATAAATATAATTATGAAGACATTTGTATTAATGTTCAATTTTTTTACATCACATTATCATATTCCTGTTCATAAAACTCTAAACTAACTTTTGTGGAACATTAGTAAGCATCAGCTGAGCATTTTATAAGCACTGAGTTCTCAAAACAACATGATATGATAGGTGCAATTATTATACCCATTTTATAGCATGGGAAAATGAGGCTTGAAAGGGTCACATACTTTCCCTAAGATTATACAACTAGCAAGGAGAAGAACCAGGAACTGAGCCCTGATGTTTTCTCCTCAAAGCCCACCTTTTAAATCACTAAGTCTCCCTTTCAATCCTTTTATTTATCTTACTTTATTTTTTATTTCATTTTATTTCATTTCATGTCATTATTATTATTTTTTTAAAGATTTTAAATTCTACACCCCATGTGGGGCCTGAGCTTACAACCTTGAGGTCAAGGGTCGCATACTCTACCTACTGAGCCAGCCAGACACCCGTGTTGCAATCCTTTTAGACATAAATCACTATCAAGCATGCGGTGTACATTGTGGACTTTTCTTCTTACCCCTCTCCTGATCTGTACCAGGAGAAGACCTAATACAATATCTAGTCTCCCGATGCAGACAAAAATGCTTGCTGCTCTGAAACTGAGCAAGCATCCAGCGCTGTTGCAGAGAGATAATCCCCAAGAGCTATAGATCATCCAATCACCTTTTAGAGCATGCAATGACTGTGAAGGAAAGAGAGATACTGACGTTTAGAGTAATCTCCTCTATCCATAGCACGGGAACTTGCTTTGATCTAAAGCAATTTACAAAGAGATTTGCACACCTCATTTCAACTGCTCACCAAGGTCTCCACTCATTGCTGCAGGTTGTATAATCAGTCACATTAATCCAGCAAATGATGGCAAAATACTTAGTAATGATGTCCAACTGGGGGATTTCCAGAGAACCTTTGTTGTTTAATTAGGAGATAATGGATGAGAGGGTAGAGAGCATCAGGGTATAAAAGGCACTTGCATGTCAATGTACTCATACCCAGTTCAATACAATGTCTTTTTAAGCCAACTATTCAAATAAATTGACATCATTATGGTACATGAATTTAAAAGGGGTTATTATTCACCAACTAATTTTATTTTAATGTATACTTAGGAGTAACCAATTAGTACTGGGGAAAATAAAAGGTACCCAGTGAACAAGTGTACTCAGTACAAAAGATGGTGTCTCTGGTCACTCCTAGGCTTTCACTCACCTACCATCTTCCCCAGGGAGTAATAGGTTTGGAAATTTCCCTCTTATATATGAAGCACCAAACCATTAATTTGTAAAATGCTTTCTTGTTGCAGTTCTGTTGAAAACAAATGAAGAGTTCCTCCGTCCCCTGATTGTGTTTGAACTGTTTGTTTTCAAAAGGTCAGATTAAAATTTACATTTCAGTTGGATGCTTTAAGTTTCAAATAATAGGAAAGCAAACCCAGACTTTCGGAAATACAAAGGGAGATTTACTGGCTAAAGGCATAGCAGGCCTCTCTGTTTGCTCTGAGCTCTGGTTGTAGCCCTGGATGTTGCTCTCCATTCTGCCCTCCTCGGTGTGCCAGTTCATCTCTGCGCTGATGTCTCTCACTGCAGGGAGAGGACTCACAATCATAGCTGCACACACTCGTGAAAATTTTTGGCTTCTTACTGCCATCTAGCATAAGTAAAGAGTGGGTCACAAACTGGCCCACACCTGTGAATCCATGTGGCTAGGGGAATGGTGTATGCCCACTGGCTAAGACTGGGACACCTGAACCAAGAGGGAAGGAACTATCCTGACTGGTTCAGACCCATCAACCTCCCCATTACCCCTTACCCCCATTACCTGAGAATAGGGTCAGACACATTCAAGTCGTATGAATGCTACACATAGAGGAAGATAGTGTAGATGTTGTGAGGAAAATTTCAATGTCTGCTACTGTCTACACCAGTAACCTAGTTACTATCTTGGCCATAAATACTGCATTTATGTTAGGTGTGTGAGGACACCTAGGTCCAGGGCTGCTTGATCAATCTTACTATTGACCAAGACTCTCTTTTTGACCAAATTCAGGCTCTTCTGAGCCCTCTTCTTGACTAGGCTAATAAGGACTGCAGACCCTTATTAAAAGATTTTTCCAAACACCCACGCTAGGAAACTCAAATAAACATGACAGAGCATAGTTTTGAACGGCTCGAGGTCCTCAGGAGGACTCCAGTCTAAGTTCCTACTGTGAAAACTCAAGATTTGATGTTTGCTCCAATCCACTCCAACCCCACTCCCCCAAATCCCACATTCTCTCTTTAAAACACCCACTTGGTCTCTTCTGCCCAGATGGACGACGAAGTTGGCTTACGCTAGACTCTCTTCCCTATTGCTGTTTTAACCAATGTCCAGGCATTGCTTGTCTTGGATATCATGTCCTTCAAGAGTGCCTTCCAAATCCTTGTTTCTTCCCTGTCCTCCCATTATTGCCCTTTCTCTGGGTTTATACAACACAGATTTCATAGTAATAGTCATCACTTTGAACTTCGGAGAACTGCTAAAGGCCCTGATGTATCAGTACTTCGAAAGAGTATCTATCAACAGGTCAGGGATGTACTTTGAATTAGTTGTTTTTATCAGCGATGACATTGTGGTTGTGAATACATACACAACATATGATTTTGTAATTTAGAAATGCTCCATAAATCTTTCACATGCCTCATCCCTGATTTGTGGATTTACTTCTAGATGACAAAATCTTATTGAAATAAGTCTCTGGAAGTTTATCCAGAGATGGGAGAACATCTTGTTTTCTGGAGAAGAGGACAGGTTAAGTGTTTTTCCTTCCAATGGCTTTTAGGAAATTGTAAACTTCAGGATATTAAGGAATCTCTAGGCAGATAATTTATGAAATGCTCACATGAATTAATCCATTTATGCTGTCAATGCTCTTCAGCCAAGGACCACCAAAAACACCAGTAGTAAAACATGTTGAACTTATTACTTATTGCAGTGAGTGAGAACACAAGCCCATGAGGAAAAATGAGGTATCCCCATAAGAAAGTATTGAAAAAACCACTGATAGAATTAGGGTGAATTGGAAGAGGGTCTAAGGAAATAGGGGTTTTCTCTGGATTGGGTAATGTCTAAGACTGAGCATCTCAGTAAATCTTACATATAGGAAGGGAACACTAAAATGAAAATAAAGCTATAAAGTCCCATTTATTTTAGGCAAGAGGGAGGAATGTATGGTATTTGTGGGTGACCTTGCTTTGTCTGTATTTAGACAGAATTATGAAGTCGCTTCATCTCATTTTATCATGGTCTCAGAGTAACCTAGTTTGAGGTTGATGTTTTGTGAGGTTGTTTATGTCTCATAGGAGAATAACATGGCTTCCCCCTGACTGCTAGCCAGAGCCTGAAGCTCTATGGATGCTCTTTTTTTTTTCTCTCTCTCAATCCACTCAACATTGTTAAGTCTTTGTTGTGTGCTGGGACATCACCACAAATTAGAAACAGTTCCTGTTCCTAAAGAGTTTACAACTTCGTGGGAAAAGAAACAGGTAAGAAATAGACAAGTGGCTTTTATTCATCAACAAGTAAGGATTGTATGCTTGCTACAAGTCAGGTTGTTTTGGACATGGAATAAATTAGTGAGAAAAGCAGCAGAGATTGCTGGCCTCGTAGAGCACTTATTCTTCCTGGAGGGAACAATGAATAATAAACGAACTAAAGAAGTATATTATCAATTTTTCCAACAGTAATTATGGAAAATAGGAAAAGTAGACAAAGTTAGGTAATGAGAAGTGTGAGAGGGGAGGTGGACTGCGTGTTGTATTGGGTAATGAGGAAGATCTGGTGTGATAGACTCATGCTGGGACCACTGGGGGAGGGGAATAGATGATTATTCAGGCATAATTTGGGGATAGTTTACCCATTTTTCTTTGACAATATATAAACCAAAGAAAAGTAATGTCCGGAACATTTTATTTATTTTATACTAGAATTTAAGTTGATATGTTGAATCAATATGGCTTAATAGAAATATTACCTGTATTTTTAACGTAAACAGAAAATAATTATGAATATGTTCTTTCATCTACCTACATTTGACAAGACTTTGAAATTGCAAAGCAAACTTTTAAATTTTGTATTGCAGAAAAGGAAGAAGATACTTAATTGGCCCATATTTGTTTATTTACTGATAGGTAAGTTGACCAATTTTTTCAAGTATGGATGTTGGACAATGAAATGAATGTGGACACTTCCACTGTCACCAGACTCATTTTGTTCTCTGTCAGCTTTACTGCCATGGGCTCTTTCACTTCTCCAAGATTCTCATTTCTGCCAGTTCTTTTAAAATATTGGCATGTTGTGTTTCCTTTCAGTTTATCTACTGTCTGTCAATAAAGATTTTTCTCCTATCAGGGCTTCTTTGGGATGGAGAATGAACCAATTTTATATTTTTCTGAGGAATATAGTGGATCCTGGAAGGGAAGTCTGGGGAGCTAGTCTCTCCATCTAAACGTGTAGCAAAGAAAGAAGTAACTGGAGGACTCAAGAGGTAACTGGAGGACCATGTTTTTCATGTCAAGAAGAAAAGCTGTCATTCATTGACACATTATTAGTTTAATCCTTTTCTTCCCTGCTTTTCATCTGAGTTGTTAAAGAGCTTTCTTAGGAATAGCAACCACTTGCTTTTTAAATGTCGGTATCTCCTATGTCTTCGAGATGCTATCTATTTTTCAGATTTCACCACAAGCAGACACAGTCCTGGAGAAATAGTCTGAAGTCTATCTTCTGTTTTCCTCACCTAATAGTCTTTCCTTAAAGGAAAAAGAATTTCAGCACAGGAAGAGGCATTGAAGGCCTTTTGGTCTACCCTCCCAGTCTACACCCAAGACCCTAACTGGTCATGAAATTCTATGCTGAAATGCACCCAATGAAAAAAAATTAACTTCCACATGAGGTAGCCCATTCCATCTTTCCAGTCTTGCCACAACTTTGATTGTGTACGTGTGTGTGTGTGTGGCTTCTACACATATTATAGCTCTAGCAATAAGGCCATGAAGAACAATGCATTGACTCATTGACTCTTTGGGCAACAAATAATTGAAGACTCTTCTGATGTGTTTACTTCTCTACCTTCAGTATTCTCTCCTCCAGGGTAAGCATCATCACCTCTTGCTTATATCTTCTTACAGTATCAGATATGCTCCACAAACTTGAGAAAACACAATCCCTTCAAACAAAACACAATATGTTATATATAGTTGACTTACGTTAGTTATTTTTTAAGCCTATATAAATATAAATGGAATATAAAGTTATGTTTATGATTTTTAAACACGAAACTTAGAATTTAAAAGTAAGCAAAAGGGTGCCTGGGTGGCTCAGTTGGTTAATCGTCTGTGCTCAACTGAGGTCACGATCCCAGGGTCCTGGAATCTAGTCCAGTGTTGGGCTCCCCGCTCTGCAGGGAATCTGTTTCTCCCTCTGCCCCTCCTCCTACTCGTTTTCTCTCACTCACTCACTTATAAATAAATAAAATCTTTTTGCAAAGCCTTTTTTATTATGTTTCGTTAGATACTGTATAGTACATGATTAGTTTTTGATGTAGGGTTCAGTGATTCATTAGTTAAGTATAACACTGGTGTTCATCATAGCACATGCCCTCCCCAATATCCATCATCCTGTTACCTCTTCTCCTCACCCTCCTTCACTCTGAAACTCCCAGATTGTTTCTCTGTGTCCATAGTCTCTCATGGTTCATCTCTCGCTCTAATTTCTCCCTCTTTATATTTCCTTCCCCTCCCCTATGGTCCTCCATGCTATTTCTTATGTTTTACATATGAGTGAAACCATATGATAATTGTCTTTCTCTGCTTAACTTATTTCATTTAACATAATCTCCTCCAATTCCATCCATGTTGATGCAAATGGTAGGTATTCATCATTTCTGATGGTTGAATAATATTCTATTGTGTATATGGACCACATCTTCTTTATCCATTCATTGGTTGAAGGGCATCTCGACTCCTTCCACAGTTTGGCTATTGTGGACATGGCTGCTATGAACATTGGGGTGCATATATCCCTTCTTTTCACTACATCTGTATCTTTGGGGTAAATACCCAGTAATACAATTGCTGAGTCATAGAGTAGCTCTATTCTTAACATCTTGAGGAACATCCATACTGCTTTGAGTGGTTGTTCCAACTTGCATTCCCACCAACAGCGTAAGAGAGTTCCTTTTTCTCCACATCCTGGCCAACATTTGTCGTTTTCTGTTTTGTTAATTTTTGCAATTCTAACTGATGTAAAGTGGTCTATCATTGTAGTTTTGATTTGTATTACCTTGATGGCTAGTGATGTTGAGCATTTTTTCCTGTGTCTGTTAGTCATTTGTATGTCTTTTCCCAAGGGAAGAATGAAAAAGAAAAACAAAGCTGGGAGCATCATGGTGCCTGACTTCAAGCTATACTACAAAGCTATGATCACCAAGACAGCATGGTATTGGCACAAAAAAAAGACACAGAGACCAATGGAACAGAACAAAGTCCATAAATGGACCCTTAACTCTATGGTCAACTAAACTTTGACAAATCAGGAAAAAATATCCAATGGATAAAAGTCTCTTCAGTAGGTGCTTCTGAAAAAATTGGACAGCTATATATAGAAGAATGAAATTGGACCATTCTTTTATACCATACACAAAGATAAACTCAAAATGGGTGAAAGACCTCCATATGAGACAAGAATCCATCAAAATCCTAGAGGAGAACATAGGCAGTAACCTCTTCAATATTAGTCACAGTAACTTCTTTCAAGGCAGGTCTCCAAAGGTAAGTGAAACAAAAACAAAAATAAACTTTTGGGACTTTATCAAGATCAAAAGCTTCTGCATAGCAAAGGAAACAGTCAACAAAACTAAGAGGTAGCCCATGGAATGGGAGAAGATATTTGCAAATGACATTACAGATAAAGGGTTGATATCCAAGATCTATAAAGAACTTCTCAAATTCAACACTCAAAAAACAATAACTCAGTCAAAAAATGGGCAGAAGATATGAATAGACACTTCTCAAAAAAAATCTTTTTAAAAAAAGTAAGCAAGGGTGCAGGGGTGGCTCAGTTGGTTAAGCAACTGCCTTCCTCTGGTCCCGGGATCCAGACCTGCATCAGGCTCCCTGCTCTGCAGGAGGCCTGCTTCTCCCTCTCTCATTCCCTTGCTTGTGTTCCCTCTCTAGCTGTGTTTCTCTCTGTCAAATAAAGAAATAAAATCTTTAAAAAAAAGTAAGCAAAAGTGATAACTTATATATAACACCCAGTGCTCACTAAATTCTACTCCTGAAACAAATATTACACTATATGTTAACTAACTAGAATTTAAGTAAAAACTTGAAACAAACAAAAATAAGCAAAAGTGTAAAACTGATAAAAAAATCACTAACATTATATAATGTGACAGATTATATTTATGGTTTTTTGAAACCATATATATATTTTTAAGATTTTATGTATTAATTTGACAGAGAGAGAGAGAGCGAGCTCAAGCCAGCAGAGTGACAGGCAGAGGAGGAGGGAGAACAGGAGACACAGACTCCCTGCTGAGCAGAGAGCCTGATGTGGGGCTCTATCCCAGGACACTGGGACCATGACCTGAGATGAAGGCAGATGCTTAACTAACTGAGCCACCCAGGCACCCTGAAACCAAATTGTTTTTAATGTGAAAATGATACTTCAATGATGTATGTTCTTTGGAGTTCATCATGCCCATATACCTTGATGCCTTGTGATAACCCAATTCTCCGACTACATTTTCTGCATAGAAAATGAGGAATGCAAAAAGAAATGTCTCATCATGTTATTGTGAGAATTTCATGAAATCATATATGTTTAAAACAGTTCTTGGTGCAGAATAAAAAGTTAAAATGGCAGCTCTTATAATTACTATAACTTTTATTCCTGGTACTAAGTACAAACCAGTATGTAATAGCCACTTACAGATTTGAATGAAATATAACAAGACCTGGCTGACAAATACCTTCCAAGTTTAGGGCTAGTTTCCAGTCCCCAGTACTGCTTTTGAAATTTTCTGTGAAAATTCCTGGTCATGACTCTTTCTAAATTAAACCGACTTGCTACCTGCATTCTAGATCGCAGGTTATCCCGTGCAAGCAAAGTCAGGCGAGAGTCATAATAACATATGAAGAATAGTTCTTGCTTCATTTCACTCAGTCAGCCACGCTACTTCTCTCAAAGAACTGAAATTTTATGTTCAAAGTGAAAAAAATATTATTGACCTATCTTCATTACTTTGGCTGCCTCAGGATGGATTAAGTTTTGATTTTCTTTGTCTTTGGATGTAATAAATGGCAGCAACCTGAAGGCTAATGAACTGCTCACACAGTCTTGCTGTGGCAAAACTCTACGGAAACTTCTTTCCATCTATGCCACAGCAAAGACTAGATTTATAGTTTCACTTTGGGTCCTGAAAATATATTACTTCCTAAATATATTACTTCCTACTGCCATTCACCGAAACTTGACTTTAATTATCCTGTAAGTCAAAGAACACAATGAAATGAAGAAAAATGTTGTTACTTTTAAAGATCTAATCAAAATAGAGGTCATCTCTTCTGATCCATTTGTCTTTTTTAATTATGTTGTTTTGAGTCATAAAGTAATATCAGGTTTTTACTCTGGAGCAATGGGATGGACTGAACACCCACCTTGAGCTGGGTCTTTTGCCCAGATACATCACTGGGGCCACCATATTAGACAAAATGTGACTAATAGAAGAATACTCAAAGTTGTGTTATCAGCTCAGTTGAAGTTGCTAATTTTCTTTCTTATCGAGAATACTTGTATAAAGACACACTGAAGAAAACACACACAAGCACACACATGCACACCCCACATGGCTTTCTGGTGTGTAGCTAAAATGAAACTAAAAGACCTTGGTTGTTTTGAATCAAGTTGTTTCATAGTAATTTCCAGTAATTGTTTTTTTAAATGTCTCTTTCAGGTCAAGAGAACAAGGGAAGACCTGTTTTGCCCTGACCCATACTTTTAGAAGTTACATTTTTGACTTTTTCTTCAGGAATATTTCAATTTACAATTTCCAAACTGAGGAATGTGGGCTACATGAATACTTTCCAGGTGTTACATGGACCAGGTCAGTTTTGAAGAATCCATTTCCAGATTCTTGATCTCTCTGTGTCCTTTTCCCTAAAAATTATTTAAGAATGCAACCGGTGCAACTCTTCATGCTGTTCTCCTTGTCCTCCTTCCCCTTCATGATCCCTCTTCCCTGACAGTATCAGAGAAAGGCAGACCTCTCACCTGTCCGAGATCTTAATATGAGGTTACCCTGAGGTTTGAAAAGCTCTGTGCCTTTCATCAAATGACCAATTAAGAATACTGGTGTCTGGAGTCACCTCTCAATAAAGGCACAAGAATCCCATAGGGGATGGCCCATGCAATGAAACAAGGCATCAGAATGAAGGTATTTTGACCTGAAAAATATTCTGAACTCAGTTGCATCATAGAGAGTGGGTTTGCCACAGTGATGACACTTTGACACTTTTTAAATTATTTCATCTTTTCTATTCCCTGAGCATTGTCAAGAAATGCATTACTTCTGAGGGAAATTTCTAAAAGAATGAGGTGGACAATCTGCCAAGTTCGGAACAGAGAACAACCACAAAAATATTGTAGGTAGCAGCCTTTAGTTGATTCAGGAGAAAAACTCGTGGCAGAACATTGTGCCTCCCTTATCTGTCCATTCACACATCTGTCTATCTTAAAATATTAGAACTTCAACAATTATTAAATAGCTACTATGCACACCCTTTTGCATACTTTGCTCAGTCATGACTAGATGCTGGTAAATCATTTCACTCATCCCTCTCCCTTTCTGAGGCTCACTGTAGTTTTTGCAAGATGTCAAAGTAGAGACAGGTGACAGCTTCATATTTTTTTCCTACAGATCCCTTTTTTAAAGAAAATATATTTGTTTGCTATGTTGCATAACAAATTCCTACAAATTCAGTAGCTTCGAGCAAAAAAAATTTATTATCTCATAGTGTCTGTGGGTCGAGAGTCAGGGTATAGCACACCTGGGTGACCTTCTCAGGGCCTCACAAGGCTGAAGTGAAGGTGTTGGCAGGGGCTGACACGCTCAACCCAGATTCAGAGTGCTCTTCCCAGCTCATTGGTTATTGGAAAAATTCCTTTCCTCACAATCATATGACAGATCCCAATATCCTTCTAGTTGTTACCAGGGACTACTCTCAGCTCCTGGAGGCCATCCACAGTTCCCTCTTGTGTGTAGTCCCACAGGTAGATCACAAGATGGGTGTTTGCTTTCTTCCTTCCAGGCCAGGAGGAGCATGGCTACTACTGCTTCCTTTCTCTGTAAGGGCCTACCTGATCCTATGAGATCCATCCATAATAATCTCTCTTTTGCTGAACTCCAGGTCATAATTTTCAACCAGATCATGGGAGAACACTGGCTCATTCTCCAGATCAAGCCTACAATTAAGGAAAGGGATTATACAAGGTGTACATGCTTTGGGGTTGGAATCTTGGGGACCATGTCAGAATTCTGCCTATCACACTCCACTCCTTCACTCTCGATCACTTAGGTTCCTCCCAATGCAAAATACATCCATCCCTTCTGGGGTTCCCAAGAGTCTCATCCCACTACAGCATTATTCAAAGTCCCAAATCTCATCTAGATTCTATCAGCCCATATACAAAATCGAAACCAGTGCCAGGTGGGAATAAGGCTGGTAGGTGTAATCTATTGAGTACAGCTGGGGACAATTTTTCTTCATATCTGCACATGTGAAACTGAAGATGTAAATTATTTGCTCTCAACATGTCATGGTGGGATAGCCATAGGATAATATTCGCAGATATTGTGTTCCAAAAAAAAAAAAAAAAAAAAAAAGGGAAAATGGAAGATAGAACCTACCTACTGCTAAAGGCAGTTGAGTAAATGGGAATTTCCTGATCAGATTTCAAGGCCTGGGAAGAATTCCTCCTGTCTCCTAGATGTGCTCTTTGGGTTCTTGGTTTTATTTTCTGCATCCTCCTTCCTTTTGTGTGAAAGTGGAATTTGCAGTTGGGCAGCCTGAGTAGCCAGCTTCTCATGGAGAATTTTGGGAATCCCTCCTATTCTCTTTGTCCCTTTTAGCCCAAGTTGGCAGTGTTTCTGCTGAAACAATTTTCTCACGTTTATGGGTCTTTAGCAAATTTCACTCCATTTGATAGAATCTACACGTATAAATGTTTTCAAGATAATCATTTCACTATCTTAGGCATTGGGTGAGCTGGTTGAAGGATAAAACCTAAAGCTTCCCTAGAGGCCCTCTCACTTGGCTAGAGTCTACCTTTAGTCTCTTGAGGGCCCTTTGTGTAACAGAATAAGCTCAACTTTTAATCTCCCCAAGGTTTATTTGATCATCAATTGATGGACTGCAGGTTGTTTCTAGCTTGGGGCTTTTATGAATAAAGCTTCTAGCCATACTTATTTATGAGTCTTGGTGTGGGCACATGTTTTCATTTCTTTCTAGTAAATACTTAGGAGTGAGATTTTTGGGTGATAGGCGAAAAAGATTACAAGAAGCTGCTAATTTTTTTTCCAAAGTCACTGTACCATTTTACATCCCTACCAGCCATACATGCAATTTCTGATTGGTTGGTATTTTAAATTTTATCATTTTAGTGGGTGTGCAATAATATCTCTCTGTGATTTTAATCTATATTTTCCCAATAACAACATATCGGCAATTTTTTATATGCATATTGGCTTTTAACACAACTTCCTTTGTGAAGTGTCTACTTAAGATGATTTATTCATGTTTTTAATAGGTTGTCTTTTTACCATGGAATTGGAGGGATTTTTAAATTTTTAAGTTTCTTAAATTTTTTTATGGTTTTTAAAGATTTTATTTATTTGACAGAGAGAAACACAGCTAGAGAGGGAACACAAGCAGGGGGAGTGAGAAAGGGAAAAGCAGGCTTCCCACTGAGCAGAGAGCCAATGTGAGACTCAATCCTGGGACTCCGGGATCACAAGCTGAGCTGAAGGTAGATGGTTAACAACTGAGCCACCCAGGAGCCACCCCGAGGGATTTTTTAACATACATGTTCTGAAACAGTCTTTGTTTTCACATATAGGTGTTGCAAGCAGTTTCTCCCAGTCTGTGGCTTGTCCCCTTCATTTGCTTTTTTCTGTAAGACTTATTTATTTATTTGAGAGAGATAGAGACAAAGCAAGGGGGAAGGGCAAAGAGAGAGGGGGAGAGAATCTCAAGCAGACTCCCCACTGAGTGTCAAGCCCAATGTGGGGCTCTGTCTACCATCCTGAGATTATGAATTGAGCCAAAACCAAGAATCAGACACTTAACTGACTGTGCCACCCTAGAGCATCCCCCCTCTTCATTTTCTTAAGTGTTTTTGATGAGAACTTTTTTTTTTTATGAAATACATCAATCCTGTCTAATAGTTCTGAATCCTGTCTAATAAATATTTTTTTACCCCCAGGTCATGAAGATATTTTCTTATGATTCTTATAGAAGTTATATGGTTTTATCTAGAAGTTTTTTGCTGTTGTTGTCTTCAAAGATTTTATTTATTTAATTGACGCAGGGAAAGACACAGCTATAGAGGGAACACTAGCAGGGGGAGTAAGAGAGGGAGAAGCAGGTTTCCCATCGAGCCTGGAGCTGGATGCAAGGCTCAATCCCAGGACTCTAGGATCGTGACCTGAGCTGAAGGTAGATGCTTAAGAACTGAGCCACCAGGCGCCCTACCTAGAAGTTTTTATAGTTAGGTCTCTAATCCACCTTAGCTTAATTTTTGCATGCAGTATGAGGTGTGCATCCAGGTACATTTTACTCCAGGTGGTCACTCAATTGTTCCATTACCAATTGTTAAAGGACTTACTATTCCATGGGTCCTGAGGCTACTGGTGATAGTGCACTCAGTTAGCAATGTCTAAAGCACCCACCTGGACAAACATCACATATGAAGTTCCCTAGACATTTCTTCTCCTATGGCCACTATTTATGGTTGGGTCATCTCTTATAATCTTTATTATGATCAAAGGACACACTTTAGCAAGTTATCATTATGATATTTTGAGGAAGAATATTAATTACTCACAAGTCCTGGAAGCTAGAGAACATACCCAAGAGCCCACACAGCAAGGTCTCAAGTAGAGAGAGGACAAGATTGTGAACCTGGGGTTATGCCTTTATTAGGGTCCAAGGTGGGGTGTCTAGGGTTTTGTGGCTCATTCTTTATTCATTAATTTAAGGCATGAGAGTGAGAGTTAGGAAGGAGAAGGACAGAAGTAGGATCATTCACAAAGTCAATTATCTAGATCACCCAGTACTTTCTTAAAAGGAGTTTTATGGGAGGAGCAATCTGGTTCCTCATCTGGTTGTTTTGCTACTTACAGCTGGCAATATGTTTATTCAAGCTGGATGTCTTTTGAAATGCATGATTTGGCAACCAAAAGCTTACCCTTAGCGATTTATATCATACATTTCCCCATATAATTACTTTGGTATCTCAGTTGAAAACCAGTTAATAGACCACATAAGTTTGTGTCTCCATCTGGACTCTCTATTCTGTTCCACTGATCTATTAGTCTTTGTTTATGTCAATGCCAATACCTTGTCTGTTGTAGCTCTATAAAAGTGTCAGAGTAAGGAAGGGAAGTTCTCCAACTTCATTTATTTTTCAAGATTGTTTTGACTTCTATAGGTCCTTTAATTTTCATGTACGTCTTAAAATCTGCTTGTCAATGTCTGCCAAAAAATTGCAATTTTGATAAGGCTTCATGGGATCTATATATCAATTTGGAGTAAATTAACGTCTTGACAGTGTATTCTGATCCATGAGCATAGTATATTTCTCCCTTAATTTACATTTTCTTTAATTTTCCTCAACAGTGCTTTATAGTTTTCAATATGCAATTGTTACTTGTCTTTTCTTAAATTCATCCCTAAATAGTTTATATTTTTTACACTAATGTTAGCAGAAAACTTTTGAAAATTTAATTTCTGATGGTATAAAGAAACACAACTAATTTTTGTTTATTGACCATGTGTCCTATAACCTTGACAAACTCAGTTATAGTTATAACCACTGCATTAAATATTCCTTAAGTGTTTTAAAAATCAGGTTTTTTTTTCTGATTAGTCTTAGGTGCACAGCAAAATTGAGCTGTGGAAAAAATATCCCCCCTGCCTATACACATGTGCAGCCTCCTCCATCATCAACATCCCCCACCAGAGGTTACATTTGTTCCAACTGATGAAACTGCACTGCTATTCTCTTCTCTACATTCTCAGCCCTTGTTATTTCTTGTTTTTTTTTTTTTTTTAATAATAACCATTCTAACACATGAGGGGTGATATGTCCTGTGCTTTTGATTTGTATTTCCCTGGTGATTAGTGGTACCGAGCATTTTTTCATGTCCCATTTGTATGTCTTTTTCGGAAAAATGTCTCGTCAGTTCCTCTGCCCATTTTTAATTGGATTATTGTTACTAATAGTAGTATTTTGTTATTGACTTATATCAGTTCCTTATGTATTTTGGATATCTATCACTTATCAAGTATGTCATTTGCATATGCTTTCTCCCATTTCATAGAATGCTTTTTCATTTCGTTGTTTCTCCCTTTTGCCACATAGCCTTTTAATTTGATGTAGTCCCACTTGTTTAATTCTGATTCTGCTGCTTGTGGTATCATACACAAAAAATTATTGCTGAGAAACTAACATCAAGGAGTTTTTCCCTATATTTTCTTCTAGGACTATAGTTTCAGGTCTCATGTTAAGGTTTTATTCCATAGTGGTTAATTTTTGTGTATCTTGCAAGCTAGGGGTACAGTCTCATTATTTTCCCTGTGAATATCATTTTACCAATAGCATTTATCAAAGAGACTATCTTTTTCCCATTGAGTAGTCTTGACAGTAGTTGACTGTGTATTCACGTGTTTGTGCTCTCAATTGCGTCCTATTACTCCATGTCTGTTTTTATGCCAGTAGCATACCGTTTTGATTACTCCAGCTTTGTAATATAGTTTGAAATCAGGAAATATAATGCCACCAGCTTTGTTTCTTTTTCAAGATGGCCTTAGATATTCAAGGTCCTTTATGGTTCCATATGAATTTAGGATTGATTTTTTTTCTATTTCTGGAATATTGAGAGAATATGAAATGAAATATGAATATGAAAATCACTTTCAACATCATGGATATTTTAACAATATTCTTCCAGTTCATGAAACAAGATATCTTCCTATTTATTTGTATCTTCTTCAATTTCTTTAGTTGATGTCATATAGCTTACAGTGTACAGATCTTTTACCTCCTTGGTTAAATTTATTACTAAGTATTTCATTGTTTTTGATGCTATTATAAATGGGATGATTTCTCTTTATTACACTTTCAGATATTTCATTATTAAGGTATAGAAATGCAACTGATATTTGTTTGTCAATTTTATGTATCCCACAACCTTACTCTGTTTGCTTATTAGTTCTAGCCTGTTTTTGGTGGAGTCTTTAGGTTTTTTTATATATAAGATTGTGTGTCATCTGCAAGGAGAGACATTTTTAGTTCTTCCTTTCTGATTTGGATGCCTTTTATTTTTTTCTCTTGACTTATAACTCTGGGTAGGACTTCCAGTACTATGTTAAATAGGAGTGTAGAGAGTGGACATCCTTGTCTTTTTCCTGATCCTAGAGGAAAAGCTTTCACCATTGAGTATGATTTTAGATATAGGTTTGTCATATTTGGCCTTTAATTTGTTGAGGTACATTTCCTCTATATTCCATTTGTTGAGTTTTTATCAGGAAGGGATGTTGAATTTTGTCAAATGCTTTTTCTGCATCTCTTGAGATGATGACTTTTATCTTTCATTCTATGAATTTATTTATCTGCATATTTTTAACAAATATGCATCCTATGAATGAATCCCACTTGGTCATGATGAATGATCATTTTGATGTACTGTGAAATTGTTTTGCTGTTATTTAGCTGAGAATTTTCACATCTATATTCATCAGGGACATTGGGCAATAGTTCTCTTTTCATGCAGTATTCTCATCTGACTTCCATATCAAGGTAATGCTTGCCTTATAAAATGAATTCAGGAGTTTTTTAAAATTAATAATTTATTTTATTTTATTTTTTCAGTGTTCCAAGATTCATTGTTTATGCCCCACACCCAGTGCTCCCTTCAAATATGTGCTCTCAATATCCACCACCAGGCTCACCCATGCCCCCACGCCCCTCTCCTCCAAAACTCTCTGTTTGTTTCTCAGAGTCCAAAGACTCTCATGCTTTGTCTCCCTCTCTGATTTACCCCACTTCACATTTCCTTTCCTTCTCCTAATGTTCTCCACATTACTCCTTATGCTCCACAAGTAAGTGAAACCATATGATACTTGACTTTCTCTGTTTGGCTTATTTCACTCAGCATAATCTTCCCCAGTCCTGTCCATGCTACAAAAGCGGGGTATTCATCTTTTCTGATGGAAGCATAATATTCCATTATGTATATGGACCATAGCTTCTTTATCCATTCGTCTGTTGAAGGGCACCTTAGCTCTTTCCACACTTAGGCGATTGGGGCCATTGCTGCTATGAACATTGGGGTAAATATGACCCTTCTTTTCACTACATCTGTATCTTTGGGGTAAATACCCAGTAGTGCAATTGCAGGGTTATAGGGTACTCTATTTTTAATTTTTTAAGGAATATCCACACTATTTTCCAAAGTGACTGCATCAACTTTCATCCCACCAACATGGTAAGAGGGTTCCCCTTTCTCCACATCTACATGTCTCCAAAGGCAAAGGAAACAAAAGCGAAAATGAACTTCTGGGACTTCATCAAAATAAAAAGCTTCTGCGCAGCAAAGAAAACAATCAACAAAACAAAGAGGCAAACCATGGAATGGAGAAGGTATTTACAAATGACACTACAGACAAAGGGCTGAAATGCAAGATCTATAAAGAACTCCTCAAACTCAACACTCAAAAAAAGATGATCACATCAAAAAATGGGCAGAAGACATGAACAAACACTTCTCCATAGAAGACATACAAATGGCTAACAGACACATGAAAAAAAAATGTTCTCTCAAGTTTTTTGAAGAGTTTGAGAAAAACTGGCATTAATTATTCTTTAAATATTTGCTAGATTTTACCTGCGAAACCATCTGGTCTTGGGCTGTACTTTTCTTTGTTGAGGGGCTTTTGATCACTTATTCAACTTCCTCACTAGTAATTGGTCTGTTCAGATTATCTATTTCATGATTTGGTCTTGGAAGGTTGTATGTTTCTAGGAACTTTCCCATTTATTTTAGGTCATCCAATTTGTTGAAATGTAATTGTTAATAATTGTCTCAATTTAAATTCTAAAATCAGATATCATTTTATCCCTCTTCTCTCTGGTCTGTATAATTTATCTCAAATTAATTCATATTTTTGAAATCTGACAATCATAAGACATTTAAATGAATAAAGAATAGTTTGTAATAAAGAAAACTTGAGTATGACTTTTGATATATGCTATATCCTTACATAATGCATTATATCTTCTTAGCATTTTTTTAGATGAGGGAGTCTAATTTATAGCAGAAGCAGAAAACCTGATCTTTACCTGTTGTCCATTTTGAACTTCATTATCAAGCATTCTTTCTTGGCTTATAATCTTTGGCAACATTCTTTGTTTTGGATCACATTTTCTTTCACTTCTCACTCCTAACCACCAATGTGCTTATCCTCACAGCATCTCTTAGTCTGTGCTGATCCTCAGCCTTCCCCTGTTCCTTTCAGCATCTGACCTCGACAGGATGTGCTGCTCAGGCTGCCGCTGTCAACTGGATTTCCATCAGGTGCAGCTAACTGATGAGAGTTTGGGGGTTTGGGGAGGGGACAAGACAGATAATTGCTTTCCTACCCCACAGTCTTAGATGGCATGTCTGGTAATAACTGCACCTCTTTGAGACTCCAGCTCCTACCAAACAGACCTGAAATGAATGTAGTTTCCATAAGGTGATGCTGGTCCCAGGTCTCAGGTGACACTGCTTCTTCCTTTTGTCCCCAACCTAAGGGCAGTACTGGCTTTCTGGCTATTGCTAAATTTCTGGGTCATCTGATGCCTCCTCCATTTGGCTTTCCTTCTCTCTTACCGCCACAGTAACCACTTCCCTGCAGGAAATTCCCTTTGTTGTAAGACTTGGGGAACTTTTTGTTCTTCTGGTCAAAAACTAATGGGTACTGATGAATCACTGAACTCTACCTCTGAAACTACTAATACATTCCATGTTAATTAATTGAATTTAAATTTTAAAAATATGAAGAAAAAACCAAATGGGTACAGTCACTTACAGATTGTCCTACTCTGACTGTCTATAAAGATATCTGTTATCACAATCATGATTCTCAATGGTCGATGGGTCAGTGATCAATACAAATATTCAAGATTTTCTTTCAGTTCCTACAGAACATAAAATGGAACTCCATAAACACATTTTTAGATGTAATAAAAGCTACTTGCGGGGCGCCTGGGTGGCTCAGTTGGTTGGGCGACTGCCTTCGGCTCAGGTCATGATCCTGGAGACCCAGGATCAAGCCCCACATCGGGCTCCCTGCTCAGCGGGAGGCCTGCTTCTCCCTCTCTCACTCCCCCTGCTTGTGTTCCCTCTTTGGCTATGTTTCTCTCTGTCAAATAAATAAAATCTTTTAAAAAAAAAAGCTACTTACTAGTAATTTAGTAAGTGTATTACTAAAGGTCATGAACGTTATGTGTATATATGGCAAAATGCACTTAATAGCATTACTAAAAATATTTCTAAATATTGTAGATATTAATTCATAGCAGTTTGCTTACATATGCTGGATGTATCAATATAATTATTTATGACATGGGATGAGATCCCTGTGATTAGTTTGTGAACTTCAAATTTGACCATGTATTAAGTTGCAAATTAAAAAACTAAATTTAAAATTTTTAAAGCTTTAGAAAAGTACAGGTTTCTGGAACCCAATGCAGACTCAATGGAGTCTCGCTGGAGAAGGGGACTAGGAATCTGTGTTTTTAACAACTTTCCCAGGTGATTCTTTGTAGCTTCTCATTTTCATTATTGATGCTTGGGAAGACAGGAAGACAAGTAGAAGAATGAGCACAAATCCCACTTTTAAACATCCCAGTTGATTTGCTATTTGATTGTTGCTTTACCTCTGAAAAACTTGCAGGGACTGGAACACTGGCCCTGATATTTTAAGTATCCAAATCCAGTTAGGACATTGATGATACAAAAAGAGGGGGGCCTCTAGTTATTTTTTTGAAGCTATTATCTTCTGAGGTTGACGACAAAAACACTTAGTCATTCTGAGGTGTGACTATTTCTGTCTGATGGGCAGGAAAGGGGGAAAATTTTACTCACATTAATAAAGAAGTTCTGGAAAGACCTTATATTTCCAGAAAGTAAGTCAATCTAGTAACACTTCTAGTCCTCTTTGTACTTGTTTTGCATTACCTACAACTTAAATTCAGTCTGGGTGAGAAAAAAGGGTCACAACACAATCGTTTCTGAATATGAATCCATTTTCAAAGTTTCCATAAGCTCTTTCTTGGGGTTCTTCATATATGCTTACTGTGGGAGAGAGTGCAAGCTGCCTCTCAGTGGACACCCTCCCCATATGCCTTGGTATCAGAGGCACAGAACATGTCTATGTTTCCCCGTCTTGCGTCTTGCTCTCACTTGGGTACAGCTGTGTAATTTAGCTCTGGCCAGAGGCTTTGTGCGCAAGTGATGTCTGTCATGTCTGGGTTCGTAAGGAGGAGGTCCATGCCTTCAACCCTTGTTCTCTCTTCCTTCCTCCTTTTAGGGACTGGAATGCAGGTGTGGTGGTGGGGTTAGTGGGGACTTGAGTGAAAGAGAAACTGAGAAAGAGGGATTAGAGATTTGGGGGTCTTCACAGAGCCTAACCACTGTGCCAACTAGGCTTTTGCAGGAAAGAGAGATAAACATCTACACATGCGAGCCAGTTTTATTGGACCTTTTCTTTCCTTGCTTACACATCTTTTGAAACAAATTACATTGTGCTTTGGGTTAGCCCTGATGGTCAGAGAAAAAGTTGCCCTCGAATTTTGCTGAAGACAATCAGGAAAAGGAAAGGTGTGGGGAAGGGGAGCTCTTTTCATTGGCTATCTGGGCAGTAGAGGAGAAAGGCACTCCATCACTGTAAAGTCCCACACCCTTGCCGCTGGTGCTCACTTCCCTTGCTGCATCAGAGCTGTGGTGTTGTTGTATCACAGGATGAAAAAGCAGTCCTCCTTATTGAAAAGAAACCCAACTGAGAGCCCCTCTCCACAACTGAAAAGAGAGAATGCTAGATGTTTAGTTAATGCTTTGAATAACAGATCACAGTAGTGTATGCATAAATCATCTGAATTTCCAGGATTTTCATGAAATATCTGATGTTACAATTATCACTCTGGAAATTGTATGTAAATCAGAGTGTTTTTATGAAGTTGTACCAGTCTGTGAATATCATCTATCATATATATGTACACCCGAAGAAAAATAAGGAAAACCCTAATCAGAGACACAGAACGAAGATGAAATTTAACCTTTAAGATACCTTAGGAGCTCAGGAAGTATCTGAGTGTAGAACTTCTTGGAAAAAAGATTCATCTGTTCATGTAATCGATCTGAATCAATTAACCCCTGCCTAATTCTTAAAAAAACTCAGGAGGACTGGATAAACACTATCATTTATTAGCTATACTGACAGCATCATTGTTTCTTTAAAAGAAAGTTACCTCCAGGAATGTTTGACTGGTCTCAGACCAGCATGTGGGATATAGTTCAAGAGAACTATAGCTAATCAGAGGTGATTATTTTTTCCATAGATATAGACCCACAGGCACCATTAGAGCTGACCTACATTATCAGTCTGATCCTTTTTGGGGTCACGTAACATTATGTGAACAATGCAGATTTGAACTATACAAGTCCACTTACATGCAGACTTGTTTCAATAAATATATTGCGATTTTTTCTTGACATCTGTGGTTGCCAGAGGGGAAGGATGGGGAGGGTGGGTCAAATGGGTGAAGGGGAGTGGAAGATATGGATTTTCAGTTACAGAATGAATCTGTCATGGGAATAAAAGGTACAGCATAAGGAATATAGTCAATGATAGTATGATAATCTATGGTGATGGACGGTTAGCTACACTTGTGGGAGCACAGCCTAACATAGAGACTTGCTGAATCACTATGTTGTACACTTGAAACTAGTGTAACATTGTGTGTCAACTATACTCAAGAAATAACTTGGCCAAAAAAAAAAAAGCATATGTTCCTTGATTGTTTATGTTATTGGTGAGGCTTCAACCAATAGAAGGCTATTAGCAGTCAAGTTTTTTGGGGGGTCCAAAGTTATACTTGGCTTTTGGGTTGCATAAAGGTCAGTACCCTAAGCCCTATGTTGTTCAAGGGTCGACTATATATTGTGAACATCATGGAGGCTCTTCAAAACTTCTTCTTTTAATGGTCATACCCTGTTCCATTGAAAGGCACGATACATTTTTTCAACTCCTCCCTTATCATTGAGTATTTGATATTTCCATCTGCATTATTCCCTATAATGCTGCTTTAGCAAGGCTGGGAGAGCTAGCTTTGACTCAGAGGGACAGCATAAGCTCATCACCTCCGATGTGTCATCAGGACAGAGTCTGGGGAATGTGACCATCACCTGGCTCACTCATGCAGGTTTGAAATGCAACAGTAATGGGAATGATAGCAAAGAATATCACAGAGCTGAGAGCAGCTACAGCGGCTGCAGTAATACCTACTAACTAGTATCTTCTACCTCAAGGTTTATGAGCTTGTCTGCTTTTTATTTGCGATGGAATTATAATTCATCATGGTCTCTGGACAATGAATGGGACAATGGGGCTCTGGAACCCAGAAGCCCTTCTGGCAGTGCATCTGATGAGCTCCTGGTAGGAAATTTGATGACCAACAGCTGTATTCTATTGTGCCAGGGATGGTGGTAGATGTTTTACGTATATTAGATTAGATTACCTCAAACAGTCTGCGAGATGCTGACGGCTATTTCCATTTTGTGGAGAAGAGAGCCAAGGCTCAGAGTTAAGTTGTTGGCCAAGGTCATAACTCATAAGTCATACTGGCGACCAAGTCTGAACCCCGTTCTTGCCTGCCATGCGGTCTTGCTGGAGCTCCTGCTGGATCTGGGTGGGGGTTCACATGTCAAATTACTGGTAGACTGAGTTTAAGAGGACCTCCAGCCTCCCAAGAAGCCAAATAGAGAAACACATCTGTGTTGGTTGATGTACTACTGGTCACCCTGAAGGATAACTACGACTGTGCTAGTTCAGGGACATGGTGGTGGCCAGGCCCTGTTCTGGTTCTTGGCATGTTTCAAATATGACTGCATATTAAAATCACTTGGGGATCTTTAAAAAAAAAATCCCATCGTACGGTGTACAGAGAGGGATCCTGGTTTAATGGGTTTCAATGGGACCCAGGCATCATTATTGTTTACAAACTCTTCAGATGACTCCAATGTTGAAAACCATGTTCTAGGGTCCTCTGAGGCTTGGAACATCAATGGTTGATAAAAGTACCAATGTGTCTTGTATAAAAATGTTTTTAATTATGTAAATTAATTTTGCAACCTTAACATGAGTCTTGGAAGGAGATAGCAGTTGCTCAAGATGTGATATGAGGAGGAACCCCAAAGCTGACTTACCTGTTCTGAAGTAAGAGGGGCATGTATCCAGGACTCATCTGCACAGCAGTGTTGGAGGTAGGATGGAGAAAAGTCTCTCTGGGACTCATGGATTTCTCCTTTCAGCCTAGAATCTCCATTAACAAAGAGGCCCGTAAGTCTGCCCTGTTTGAGATCTTATAAGTCATGAAATCACTGCCACCTAGTGTTTCTGTTTTTCTTTCTTTTCTTTTTTCTTTTTCCTTCCCTTCCTTCTGTACCTCTGTTCTGTTCCTTCCCATCTCTTTCCTTCCTCCTTTTCTTTCTTCCCTCCCTCTCTCCCATCTTCCTTCCTTCCTTCCTTGGAGGTGAACTGATGCTTTAGCAAGGCTGGGAGAGCTAGCTCGGACTCAAGAGAGAGGGACAGCATAAGCTCATCACCTCCGATGTGTCATCAGGGCTCCTGCTGGTGGGAATTCATCTTCCCTAAGTGCATATACACATTGCTATCCATCATTCCTTCATCTTGTGGGTTTCAATAAGGTAGTCCATGAGGAATTTCAGGATGTTCTATGTCATCTGTTAATTTTTCAAGAAGAAAAATGGTGCTTAGCACGTATTTCTAGAATTTGCCTGATTTTGTTTAGTATTGGCTTTTCCTTTACCTGTTATTAATCCAACCAAAACAACCTCGCAGGGAGACATTTACATAAATCGTATGGCATTCTGGACAATTATTAACTTCTGGCTAAAGAGTAAAGGGGAGGGTGGCTATTATCTGGGGGTTTTGATTTACTCTGTTCTTGCTTCATTCCCCACTTGGAGTCTACCAGCTGGATCTGTCAGCCCCACCTCCAATCCCTAATCAGTCATTTCTCTTCATCTCAGGGATTATCATTTTTTGCATGGCCAAGAAAATGGTCACTTACCTGTTCTTTTTGCATCGACTCATGTGTCCCGACAGATTCAGACCCACACAATAGCCCGAAATGGCATTACAAGTTGAAATCTAGTCATGTTACTTCTGTATTAAAATCCACTGATGTCTTCCCTTATCATGACTGAGAAGAATGTGTGATCTGACCCCGGCTTCCACTCTGATCTCATCTCCCACCATGAAGCCACACTGGACTCCCCAGGGCCTTTGCACCTGCTGTGTCCTCTGCCTAGAGTACTCTTCCCCCAAATCACCCAGCTGCTATCATGTTGATCTCAGTACCTCACAGTAGGTTTGATTTTCTAAATCCCTCTCTTTTTGTTTTGCCCTCTTTTATTTTCTTCAAAGTACTTATTATCGTCTGAAATTAAAATTTAAAACAGATTGACCTCTGTATGCAAACTCTGGCAACCCCCGCTGAAAACCATACCTAGAGTCTGAGGAGCCAGGACCCAGACCTCCGCACCACCCATTTAACCACCTCCTTTGCTGTTCAGAACTATTGTTTTCATGTCAAGTGGGACATGGCTGGTTGAGAACCAAATGCAGACGTCCCTAGAGGCTGGCGGCTTCCCGAGGCTTCAAGGGGAAGTGCAGTCACTGGACCTCATTGACTCACGTTCCTTTTCTTCCCACTGCTTTCACAACCAGCACCCCGCAGCCTCACTGTGCTCCTCGTTTTGACATAGAGAGGTTAAGGGAGAATTGGAGTTAGACACTGGTGTCTGAACTCTTCTCCCTATATCTTCCTCTCCCTCTCCAGGAAACAAACGTGAAAGATCCCCCCCCCCCATCTCTGTATACATTATTTCCTGAAGTTCTCCCATTTTTTATTTCTAATTAACTGGACATTCAAACACACCATATCTCATTCTTTAAAAAAAATTTTTTTTTTAAGATTTTATTTGTTTATTTGACACAGAGAGAGAGACAGATAGAGAGGGAACACAAGCAAGGGGAGAGAGAGAGGGAGAAGCAGGCTTCCCGCTGAGCAGGGAGCTCAGTATAGGGCTCCATCCATGGAAGGACCCTGGGATCATGAGAAGGCAGACAATTAACGGACTGAGCCACCCAGGTGCCCCATCCAGCTCGCATTCTTAATATAACAAGGGAATCTAAGTAATGTAGATAACCATTTCACTTTTGAAAAAGCTTGGCTTTCTAGGTCATTATCAGAGTTTACACTCAAAAACCTCAACATAATCTTCTTTGCTTTCCTGTTGTAATGTTCATAATCACTCCTTAGGTAAATCTGTAGCTATAGCAGAATAGGAGAATAGACATGCAAATGTGGAAAGAAATGCAAAAGGATAAAACTAAGCAGGAAGCTTAGAGTAATCAAGTTTGAACTACAGAAAACAAGATGGAAATAAAATAATTTGAGAAGTGGTCCCAATAATGGTGGTTTCATAAGAAAAGGAAAAAAATGGAAGAGGAGATTTTCAAACAAATAACATAAAAAGATTTTCTAGAATTCTGGGACATGGAACTCCAGGCCGAAATGACCCTGAGAGTACCAAGCATATAAAATGAAAATGAAGCAAAACAAAAAAGTACAGTAAGGCACATCTCATGAATTGCAAAGAAAAGATACTAAAACTTTCTTGAAAAGAAGTCCAGATAAAGAGTTAGAAATTAGGAGGTCTTGAGATTTCTCAACACCAGACGATGCTAGAAATTATGGGCAGGTGTCTCCAACAATGGGAAAGCACAATGAGGTACTTCGAAAATACATCCTGCCAATAGAGAATATATATTTTTTCAAGGATATATGCGCTATCTCCCTCAAACTGATCCCACAATAAGTCTCAAGAAATCTTTAAAAATTTCAGAACTGACATTATACCTTCATTTATTCAAATGAGAATATAATAACAATAATGCTAATTATAAGAGAGAAGGAATGACCAATGACAAAGAGGATAACTAAGCACATCCCATACACTTCCACTTCTGGCCATGAAGAAATTACAGAGAACTGTTCGATTCAGTAGATTCTCTATAGTAGATCAGAAATATCCTTGTATGGGATCATCCTTATGTTCTCTATTTATGATTTTCTCTCTAATCACTTTTTATTTTTAATTTGCATTGGAGTATTTCTTTTATGTCATTAATTTGATTTTCAATGATGCCTGTTCCTTGCTTTTTCTAATTAATTACTTCCAAAAAAGATGTGGGTTTGGTTGACAATTTCTTATATTTCCAATCTCTTCCTTCTGTTGTTTTAGAACTAATCTTTATGATGTTATTTTACTGAATCAATGTTATTTTTAAAATTATTTATAGCAGAACTCAACTGTAAAGAATTAAGTTGTATTTTCTTCTAGGTTAATCTTTTTATTTGTCCTTGATACTATGTGTGTGTGTGTGTGTGTGTGTGTGTGTGTGTGTGTGTGCATATTTTAACTATGTTATATTAGTATATTAGAATATGTGACATGGTTTTTCTTTCTAAGTTATTTATAATTAGAGGGGCTGATTCCAACCTCTTATTTTCTTGCAAATATGAGAGGGATGCCTGATCCTCCTCCCACTTTACCGGAGACCAGATTTTTATTCTTTTCTACAAGTATGATGTAAGGATATTTTGTGTTCTACCTCCTTTTATATAATTCAAGGGCGTGGGTCTGGGAGAAGGCAAGCTCACCAATTAGCCCACTGGTAGAAGACAAGGAGACATCCAGTCGGCAACAGCTGTGCAGTGGTGATGAGTAACCAGGTGTGAGCCAGGTGTGAGTCCTGTTCCCACCCGTCGTCTCAAAGGGGGCCAGATAGTGCTTGGAGATGAAGTGCGTTGTGTTCCAGTACAGGAGCCCTGAGTTTAGGAAACTGAGTCTTTTATCATGGACGGTAGGCATATCTTCCCTTGGCTCCAGAAGAAGGCGCCATTTCTGTCTTACAAGACTATCCACTATTAGAAAATACTTGAAAACGTGACCTGCCCAAGGGGGGTCAGGGCCTTGCTTCCAAAATGTGCAGAAACACAAGAGCCTCATGGGAAATTATCTCCCAATAGTGCGCCGCGTAAAAAGATCTTCAAGGATCCGTGACTAGTGTATCAAGCCCTAGCTATCAGTTCCGTGGCAGCCTGCAAGAAACCAATTCGGAAATACGAGTATTTGTACAGAATCGTCCCAGCAATGTCTCACGCTGATACATAACCAGATGTCAGCACGCAGTCACACCTGGATCCTCAGTAAACCACAGTCACAAAAACGAGACTCAAGATGAATGGATGGATGAAGAGTTATGACTTTTTAAAATAACATAGAACATTTTGTGCGCCTTGATATTTACTCCTATTAAACTTAGAACTTGAGCCAAGTGATTTTTTTTTTTTAAAAAAGATCGTATTTATTTATTTATGGTGGGAGGGACAGAGGGAGAGAGAGAATCTCAAGCAGACTCCCTGCTGAGCGCTAAGCCCAACGCGGGGGCCTATCCCAGGACCCTGAGATCATGACCTGAGCCGAAATCCAGAGTTGGGCGCTCAACTGACTGGACCACCCAGGTGCCCCGAACTATGTGATTTTAATGATCTCTTCCTTTATGATTTTTTTTTTTTTAATTCTAGATCTCCAGAAGAGGAATTAGTTTATAAACTAGGCATGATTCTTAGGCTATTAGAATTGTCACACCAAAACTTTAATGTCAGGAGTTTTGTTGGTTTTTCTCAACAAGCAAAGGCAACCTGTATCCATGCAGTCATTTAAATATAGTTCAAATGAAATGCACAGTAATTGCATATCCATGAATGTTTCTCTGTGTCTCTATAATCTCTATGGAGTCTAAAGACATTTGCTCTAATCTAAAGATCAACTTTTAAAAAAGCAAGTAGGTCTGAATTTTAGATTTTGACCTACTTCTTTCTCCTTTTTCAGTGCATTCACTGAGAAAAAAAAAAGGGTGGAGGGAGAGTAGCAGCCCCAGGCACCTGTCGCTTACCTGTGAGAAGGTATGTTTGTTTAGCTGAGCTAAGGCACCCTGTAGCGGAAGTGAAGCCAACAGTGATGGGCTCGACAGAGCTCTGGGCTCTCCCAGGCACTGTGGGCTTGTACTTACTTCCCATTAGTCACAGAGTCTTTGATAATTAGCTTTCTTTAAGGAACGCCAGGGAAGGAGCTCGAAGACCTCCAAATAGATTGTGGGGTGAAGAGGGAGGGGTGTGAGAGTGAGTCTTTGTGGAAAGCAGGGACCGAGTGTTTCTGAATGGCTCTGTGTGCTGTTCTAACACATTCTGCAGGGCTGTGCCCCTCAGCATGCCAATCCTCCTTTGAAAAGTCAACTGGCTTTTATTTTCATCCACTGGCAAAGATTTCACTTGAGTTAAAGGTGCACGGTCTAGTTTCATTCTTCCATACGTAGCTGTCCAATTTTCCCAGCACCATTTATTGAAGAGACTGTCTTTTTTCCACTGGATATTTTTTCCTGCATGTTGAAGATGATTTGCCCGTAGATTTGTGGGTCCATATCTGGACTCTCCACTCTGTTCCATTGGTCTATTTGTCTGTTTTTGTGCCAGTACCACGCTGTCTTGGTGATCACAGCTTTGTAATAAAGCCTGAAGTCAGGTAATGAGATGCCCCCAGCTTTGCTTTTCTTCTTCAGCAATTCCTTAGCGATTTGGGGGTCTTTTTTGGTTCCATATAAATTTTAGGATTGTTTGCTCCAACACTTGAGGGCACCTATTGCATGGAGCACTGGGTGTGGGGCATAAACAATGAATCTTGGAACATTGAAAAAATAAAATAAGTTTAAAAAATAAAAAATAAATAATAATAACATAAAAAAGGCTGCACGGATTTGGCAGGACACTTTCCTCCTTGGCTCTCCCTGCATCATTGAGCTACTTCACGGCTCACCACCCCCTGTCTGAGAGCAATTACCTGTTCTTGCAGCAATTAGCGTGGTTTCTGAGCAATGGCCAGCTTCTCCTTCCAGTTAAATGTGAATTTTCTTCTGCATGAGCTATATTAAAAGGAATTATGGGGAAGACTGATCATTTGTTCCCGGTATCGGTGTGAACAAAATATTAATCATTACTATAATAACTAACATTTATGCATAAAAATGCATAAGCACTATGTCTATGGCACTGACCTAAGCAGATTAAGTGTATTAATTCAAAAGTTTAATCCTCACATGAATCCTCTAAGGGGGCACCACTATTATCCCTGTCTTACAGACAACAAAACCAAGCACGGAGAGGTTAAGCGGTTTTGTGAAACGGCAACCGACAGGCCCACACTGCCGCTGATCGTGCAGGCCTCATTCCTGTTCCACTTCGGGAGAAGCTTCCAGACATGGCCAAGATGGAACAGGTTTACAATAATCCAGCAAGAGGCAATTGCAGGAAAGGTACCTGCAGATTTTATTACATGTCCTTGGAATCCTCCGGCATGTCTGGGAACACTACCTAATTCGCAAAAATGGCACAGATACCTCTATTTTATATCATTGTCTCCAGCTGCCAAGAGATGATTGCCATCTGCTTCGTTCATTGAACTTCTGCCAGCAAGGGGAACTTCGCGAGAGTTCCACGTGACACGACGGTTAAAGTTTGGACTGTCATTATGTGACTTAGGACAGATGGCGTATCTTCAGTGACTTCTTTTTATTGTCTATAAAATAGGGGTAACAACAGGACTTACTTCATTTATTTCCTCCACCCTGTAAAGTGTATAATTCAGTGGCTCTAGTGTATTCACACCAGTGTGAAATACCACCATTACGTAATTTCAGAACGGGCTCATTATCCCCAAAGAAACCCCGTACCTGTTTGCACTCATTCCATATGCTCCCCTCAACCCCAGCTCCTGGAAGCCACTGTACCTTCTGTCTTTATTGATCTTCCTATTCTGGGCATTTTGTATGAATGGAATCATGCAATGTGATGTTTTGTGTCTGGCTTTTTCACCTGGCTTAGAGTATTCAAGGTTCATTCGTGCAGTAACATCGACCAGTATTCTTTTTATAATGGCCGAATCGTGTAGCCATAATGTATTTTGTTCATATGTTCATCAACTGGTGGACATTTGGGTTGTTTCTACTATTTGGTTATTATTAATAACATAGTCTACAAGTTGTTATGGGGATGTATGTTTCTCATTCTCTGGGACATCCACCTAGAGGTGAAATTGTGGATTCTACTCTATGTTTAACGTTTCAGAAACTGCAAGAATGTTTTCTAGAGCAGATGCACCATTTGATACTCCCACCAGTAACAACCAAGAGTTCACATTTCTCTGCAACTTTGTCAACACTTGTGATTTCTATCTTTTTGATTATCACTATCCTAGTGAGAGTGAAGTGGTGTATCAGGGCGGTTCGGCTTTGTATTTTCCTAGTGACTAATTATGAGAACAGATTTTCATGTGCCCTTTGGACATGTGTATATTTTCTTTTGAGAAATGTCTGTTCAGACCCTTTACCTGTTTTTAAAATGTTCGTTTAGAGGTAGTCTCTTATATTCATTGTTTTTGCTTATTTTAATGAGAATATGCCTATATTTTCATGTTTGCCTTTCAATCTTGCCTACTGCTATAAAATTTAAAACATTTATTATTTTTCTCTTATTATCAAGTTGGTAGGTTGTCTTCAAGATAACAAGTGATCCTAATTTAGTAGAAAAATATAAATAAAGGCACAATGTCTGTGAGTAGACAATTAAGGAAAATTTTGGTTAAGTGAGAAGTAAGGATACAGGTAACATTTTCCTTTTTGTAATGCTTAAGTCATGTGCCCTAATCATTATTTTTTAGGTGATATAAATATTGTGAATCTATAATGTGCTTTCAGTATTCTAAACTACGCTTTTATAATAAAAAATTCTTTGAAAAGGGAGATCAATTTCATTTCATTCAAATACCTCAGACAATTCAAAATGTATTGTATCCCAATCAACCTAATGACATTATAGTCCTGGTACTTGTAAATGTTTTGTTAAAAGAGTGGGGGAGAGGTGTTTGTACAATATAAAGGTAAGTTTAAATCTAAAGTTATTTTATTGTTAGCCTGCCAGGTGATAAGAAAAATTCGTTAGTGGTATTTTGAGATCTTGACTTTAAAGAAAAAAGAGACTGAGAAAACAGGCAGTGATAATTCGTTGCCCCTAAGCTTACACACCCACACCCACACTCCTCACAGCTAGCCACTTACTGTTTTAAATAACGTGCTCCTGTTCACAGGCAGACCTGACCTGTGCAAAGAGGGATCTCTTCCTGGCTGGGTTGATACCTCTCTTCCTTGGGGTATTTGGTTTGAAACGGAGTCAGCTTGGTGTTCGTCTTGTAGCCAAAGCTATAAAATATATAGCTCAAGAGATGCTGTGGGCAGTGTTTCCTCTCTTGTGCTTCTGCAGAACGAGAAAGAACGACAAATCAGATGTACAGATATGAGCAGAGAGGATAGACAGAGAAAGAGGTTCTTAAGTTTCCTGAGGTCCGATCACATCCCCATTCTCAGGTTCCTGAAAACCTGTCAATGCTCTCAAAATAATTTGTTTTCTCCTTGAGCCAATTTGAGGGTTCATTTTTGTAAGATAAAAAATTATTAGAAAAATGTTAGTATGTATTTGGGTATATTTTAATGGATCTGAAGTATGTGCTCCAATTGGGAAGAGACGGAGACCCATCTGAAAAAAAAATGAAATGCCAGCTCATTTAGTAGGCAGTGAATCTGGATGGCTCATAGGAAGATACCCTATCTTTGATCAGCCCGATGAGCAGTACGGCACATTAAACGCACTTGTCAGAACCCTGTTTTGGAAAAGGACCATGGACAGAAGACACACAAGGGCAGTTAAAATGGCTCTCATGTGGTTGAGGAATTTTCTTCCATGTGGCATTTTCAAATAAGAGCCAATAAAGTAGATGCCTGACATTTAGGAGGGAAGATTCACAAGTGATATATCTGGAAACACTTCAAATACTCCATTCCTGAAATGCTACTCTAAAATACTCTGAGGTTCCTTTGCCAGTGTGACAGGGTTGATCATCTCTACTCCCTGAATTTCCTATCTGGGCACAATGAGATTGTGTCCTGAAGGGGACCCAGATGTGGCCAAGGTGGTGGGACTGCAGGGTGCCCCAGAGTCACCTGCCCTCAAATCAAGACTCTGCAAAAGGACATTTAAAATTTCCTTCACGTATGGCTTACAAGAAGCTGGAACATGAATGTTTCTTTCATGATGTCAAGTCTGTACTGTGATTTTAGAATTTAGAAAGGCTCCAGATGTTTCTAGATGTGGGCCACTGACACATTTCATGCTGTGCAGTGCCTCTCTCTAAGTGGGGCATGTACAGGCTCTAACTCCCACAAGGTGGATGTGCCTACTGCATATTTTTCTCTGAGGGTAAGATGCTGGGTGCATTGGAGAGGGGCGTTATTCATGTCATGGTACCAGAGAAACATGAAGGAACTGCTGTGAAATCCACTGAATGGAACCAGGGTGGTGATGTGCATGAATCGGGAAAATCTACTTCTCTTTTCTACTTGATATTTGTATTCATCAACATGAAATTGGATATTCCCTCTACCTGTGCATTTTCAGAGTCAGAGATGGAGAGATCATCTTCTGGAGCTCCCTTTCCTAATTATGGTCCTAAGTAACTTCTGTGTGTTGAATGGATGACCTTCCAAACTATCCAGAAATGTATTGAGATATGTGCATAACCTTGAAAATTATATGGTATGATTTTGTGTCTCTTTTGCTGCAAATATTCCATTGGGTTTCTTGTTGTTGTTGTTGTTGTTTTCTTCTAAGAGTTCTAAGGTTAAGAGTATTGCAAGAGTATAAGTATTCTGTACTTCCAGTAAAACTAAATTTCTCTTTAATCCCACCAATGTTAGAAAGGATCCAGTTTCTTCTGGTAGAGGAAAAATCAACGTCCATGTCGTTGGACTGCCAGGGAGGATTGCCACCCCCTCCTGGCCCTATACTGACTTTTAAATCCTGGTTTTGGTTTTTTTTCTTTTTCTGGTTTCTTCTTTCCTGCAGTAGACTCAACCACTTGTAAGTATAAGGGAAACCACTCCAGGGGTCCTCGATGTCCATTCTTTGGGCCATGGATCGTGAACTCATCAGAGTGAAGAATTCCGTGTGAAATGCAGTCTTCCAGAAGCATTGTCTTTCAGTTCTGTCTGCGATGACAGAAGTGTTCTCTACGTGTGCTGCCCGATGTAGGAACCAGGAGCCCCATGAGGCTGGTGAGCACTTCACACACGGCTAAGGCAACTAAGGAACCGAAGTTTTAGCTTTCTTTAATTTTCATTGATTTAAATGTAACTAGCCACTTGTGGCCAGTGCGCTGCCGTATGAGCTAAGACAGTTCAGTGTCTAGTAACTTCTCTCTGAAAATGCCTCTGACCAGCTATAGTGTTGCTGCTTCCATCGAATTTACCAGTAGCCCCGCGAGGGCAAAGGGACAGTGGGCTCCACTCTGCAGGGACACCGTTTGCTCTTTCCATTGTATCACGTCACAACACCTTCTTTAGCCATGAAGTCTTGGTTGGACATGCACCTTAGAGTCGATTTCTACTTCATGGCACAGCTTTGTCCTGGCATGATTCAAATCACAAGATGAGACAGGAACTTTCCAGACACGGTGATCTGTAGAGATCTACTGCCACTGGTTTGGGAGACGAGTTTAGTGACAGTAAAAATGCAGAGAAAAGGGAGAGTAGAAATTGTGAAGGTGGGCCTCTTGACTTAACTACAGTCTCACCGAGTTTTGTAGCAGAAGTGAGAGGTAGTTAATGATCATTTCAGGACTAGTGCCAAAAGGTGGCTGGAACGGGAGATCTGTGAGCACCCCTGCCGACAGCATCAATAACCACTCCCTCAACCGCCGTGGAGAAGCGCATGGTCTCTGGGGGAACAGTTGCCAAGTCTCCAGCCTCTGCTCCCCACTAGACACAGGATCCCTTTATCTGACAATTCTAGAGCCTTCTGGAGTAAACCTGATCTTCATAAAAAGTGGGTTTTTAAGGGCACCTGGGTGACTCAGTTGGTTAAGCACCTGCTTTGGTTCAGGTCATGATCCTGGAGACCCGGGATCGAGCCCCACATGGGGCTCCCTGCTCCGCGGGAAGCCTGCTTCTCCCTCTCTCACTCCCCCTGCTTGTGTTCCCTCTCTAGCTGTGTTTCTCTCTGTCAAGTAAACAAATAAAATCTTTATAAAAAAAAAAGTGGATTTAAAAAAAATATTTTACTTATTTATTTGGGTCTCCAGGGTCTCCAGGATCATGACCTGAGCCAAAAGCAGTCGCTTAACCAACTGAGCCACCCAGGCGCCCCCAAAAAGTGGATTTTTAAATCAGCTAATATAGAGAGGTCATTATTTGCTCTAGAAAAGATTCACTAAAGGCTTTCTTTAAAAAGAAAGCCCTTCCAAAGCATGTAACGATGCAATAAACAGCATGAGTTTTCAGAGACGTAACAATGAGAACAGGAAGGCTACATTTGTATTTTATAAACCAGTGACGATCGTCCTATAGACCCAAAGCCTATCACGGCAGTCGTATTCTTTCCGCGTCCTTCAGAGCAGTGCTCATCTCTTGGTAATAGCATTACTTAATACTGAAAATTGTTTTGAGACAGTTTGTGTGGAAGACAGGAGACAAAGAAGGCTTATTGCATTGTGTTGTACTGATTTAATCTTATTCTATCACCACTGAAATTGTTGCTTTTAAAGAAATAGTTACATTCTCTTAAGAGTTTCAAGGGATATGAGGTATGCTTCGGGATCAGATCAAATGTTCAAATTCAGACTTTTCCTTCACTTGGATGGAGAAGAAATGGAGCGATTTATAGGATGAATAAAAGGGGAGCCAAAGAAGGTAGAAGGCAACTGCAGCTCTTGGAATTGTCATTACTAGTCTTTGACACAAGAGGGAAGCAGGAATTAACTCAAGAGTCCTCCCTAGTTGTCATCCAAGGTATCCAAGGATAGACACTCTTCATATTAGTAAAATGGACAAACGTTCAAATGAAATAGTTTAATGCTTCCATTATGAAAGAGCTTGTTTTTATTTTCCTACAGGAAAGAGAACCCACAGCATCTGTCTTTGCTGCTGGGGAGTTACAGAAAGCAGTACACACAGTACTTGAGAGAGTAAGACTGGGAGTGAAACAAAGTCAGGGTCATGGCAGGGCTCAAGTTCAACAGGGTGACCTCGGACAGATCCCTTAGCCTCTCTGAATCCCAATTTCTTCATCGGTACAAATGGGATGATCATATCTTCCCATTTCCCAGAACTGCTGTAAGAATTCCACAAGATAATGTGTGCAGGGGGCTCAGAGGTCCAAGTCAAGTCCCCAGTAAACGGCTGAAGCTATGAAGTCTTTGAAAACTCTTAACACAAGCCCTGTGTGGTTGGCCACTCTTAGGAGAGGAAAATACAAGCATTTCTCTAGAAAGTACTTTTTGTATTGTGTGCAGGACTTAGTTGCTACTTTCTGTCGTGGAGAGTGTGTGTGTCTATGTGTGTGTCGGGGGGACGTATTTCCTATCTCTGGGGAAATTAATTTACAGCTCTCACTTTACGATGCCCGTAATCTGTACTCTTGCCGGTCTCCTTGACTCCCGGTAAGCCAAAAGAAATCTTTCATTTTCAGCTATTGGTGTTTACATATTATCTGAGTTGGGGAGTTGGGGTGAATGCCCCTTAAAAATATAAACTGCGATTTGCACCCCAAGGCGGGATTTGGGAAAATGTGCAGCTGTGACTCAGAGTTCCTTGCTATGAAAGGAGGACAACGGAAGTATGGATAGTTTAATCAAGTTGCAAATACATTTCACAATAAAACAAACTGACCGATCTATAAAGTCTTTACTGCGACTTTAAAATATGAAAAACTTCATGTTAAAAATTTACTCAGGCTTATTAAAATTATTTATGATATTTCTCCCTTTTTAGAAAATTTTCTGATATATAAATACATAATGTTAACATATGTAATATATTGATAATATAATATTTAAAAATAAAAAGCACAAAGAAATCTCAGAGGGTATGTTTCAAATATTAAGAAGAGCAATTGTTTAAAAGTATAGTAACAGTGTTATCCCCCCCCCAAAAGCTAGCTGTTTAAAGGGAGCAGAATTTGCCCCCTACTGTGTCTCTTTGGTGGGGGATTACTTTAAAGGGATCATTGTTAAGAAACAGCACACACAGAGGAAGCTCTGAAAACTGAGCAGAAGTTACCCTTTTGTAAGAGGCATTTACATTTATAAGGAAAATCTCCATTTGTAAGAGCGGTTCCCGGCTCTACTGGGGGGGGGGGACTCCTAATCTCTAGAAACTCCTAGCCAGTGGTGAAGACGCTAACTGAAATCTGCAAAACAACCTCACCCTTGTTTCCCGGGCTTTTCCTGGCCCCCTCCCACAACGAACTCCCCACCCCCAAGGTCCTTGAGCGGGAGATGGGGTTTAAGGTGATGGTTTCAGCCCTTTCAAGGAGTTACTCAGTTTCCTTGGGTCTCTCCAATGTCTACAGGAGGTATACATGGTATTAAACTTCTGTTTGTCTTTCTCCTGTTGGTCTGCCTTATATCAATTTAATTATTAGACCAGCCAGAACTTAGAAGAAGAGAAAACTTCTCTGCCTCAACACTGTGAATCATTGTTTTCTTAATCATCAGAAGAGATTCTAGAGAAAGCCTATGCTTGGCAAGAGTTGACTATGTATGCCTGCAAAGTGCTGATTACTTTATATAATTGCAAAGATCTCATTCTGAATTTTTTTCTGTAAACTACCACATCTCCTTACTCATCAAGAATTAGTGAGCTTTTACTCATCTGAATTTGTCATATTCAGTCATAAATCACGTCATTTTTCTCCTTCAAAATGTCCCCAATCGAAAATCTTCTCCTCATCCTCCTCGTCCTTCCCCTCCTTCCCCTCCTCCCCCTCCTCCCCCTCCTTCTCCTCCTCCTCCTCCTCCTTCTTCTTCTTTGGTTCTACCAGGCACAACCATGCCACTGGCTCCCAAGTTTTACCACCTCTTCCAGATAACATACAATAGTCTCCTAATTCATACACCAAGTTACACTGTCTTTAATCCCCCAAATTTCCTCCATGTTGTGTCAAATTAAGTTCTGACATGGTTGGAAGTGGTGGGGTTCAGAGCTGATGGCCAGGAAAAAATTCTTGAGATGTCTTTGGAGCAAGCAAAAAGGTGATTTTATTAAAGCATGGGGACAGGACCATACAGAAAGAGGTGTATGGGGTCATGAGGTGTGGGTGATTATTACACTTTCAAGCTGGGAGGGGGTTAGGGACAGCGCAAGCCTCCAAGATATTTTGGAAACAAGGTTTCCAGGACCTTGAGGGGGTTAGCTATTGTTAGGAAAAGGTCATTTATGACTATCTAGTCAAAACTCAGTCAGGAGACCCTTCAGGTGTGTATCAGTGGGCCTTATGCTTGGAGGGTGATTGCTGACTTATCTTGGGGAGTAAAGATAAAGGAAGTTTCCAAAGGAATTTTTATTTGTTAAAGTAGACTCAGGATCCTGGGAGATTGGGCTAAGATTGCCTCTTGCCTTAGCCAAGTATTAACATTGAGGCAGCTGAGTTCCTAGAGGAAGATAATTCTCCCTGATTCAAGGACTTGTCTATGGACTGTAAGTAGTAAGGAAATGCAACTTGTTCTTGGACCTCTGTTTCCCACATCAGTTCTTGAGCTCATTTTCATTGTATCATTCCATATTTAACATCTTCATTACCTATCTTATTTTAATATTACTGTTTCTTCAGCAAGGTAGAGTGCTTAGCTGGGACATTTATGACCTTTGTCTCTAATCTTACAATACTCCTTTAAAGGATTATACCTATTTTAGACATGACAAAATGGCCAGGAAGGTTTAAGAACAACAGGTGAGTGATATGTAAACACTAGGGTTTACTCCAAAGCCCACTGTATTTCTAGGTATGCTACTACATCCCATGGTGGCTGATATGGAGGTCATACTTACACCTGTCTTTCAAGAACTACCGATGACAGCTCAGTGCTTGCTACCGTTTCCATTCCTTCTTCTTTAAAATCTTTTTCTGTCCTTTCAAACCATTGTCTATTGCTCTATAAATGAAGCATGTTTATTCCCTGCTTAGACAGGTCAGCTCATAATAAATGACCATTTGGTTTTCCGGAAGAATGCTTCCTTGCTTGCATATGTTCATTATAGCAGAGTATCTTCATAATTTTTATAAGCCAGCAGTTATACATTTCACATTTAAAATGGTATAGGGGTGCCTGGGTGGCTCAGTTGGTTGGGCGACTGCCTTCGGCTCAGGTCATGATCCCAGAGACCCGGGATCAAGTCCCACATCGGGCTCCCGGCTCGGCGGGAAGCCTGCTTCTCCCTCTCTCACTCCCTCTGCTTGTGTTCCCTCTCTCGCTGTGTTTCTCTCTGTCAAATAAATAAAATCTTAAAAAAAAAAATTCTATTTAAAATGGTATAAATATTTCAAATAAGATGGAGTAGACACACTTCTCCCTATTCCTCCTGCTAAGTACAGCTAAAAATCCTAAACATTATGTATAAAACAAACATAAGAACACTCTTTAAGGTGGAGAGAAGGCAGACCAGTTCTGGACCCCTCAGGACACCAACATGGTTGTAAACTCTCTCTATTTTCCTTTTGTTTCATATATCCCAGACTGGGCCCTGGAGAAGCTAGCAATTTTGAAGCCCTAAAGCACACAGTCAAAACAAGCTCCAGGAAAAATTTGCTCTCCAGTCAAAGGACAAGGTAAAGTGCAGCCTACCAAGAAAGAAAAGCTTTAGACAACCACCACCATAACTAGGCCAAACACCGCAGGGAAAACTATGGCTCAATCTCCATATCTACCGCAAAAGTTGAGTAAGGAATTAGTCTTCCAACCTGGACAGGCTGTTAAGTAGACAGTCTCTAGTCTCTGCTTGAGTAGTAAGAGAGAAGGCCAAGTAGAGAATGGAGACTTCCTTAGCAGAGGCCGCCCAGAGAGTTTGAACTTCCATCCACAGTAGGAATGAGGGACCCACATCTTCCTCACTGGTTGTATTGCAGGAGGCCTACTGGAGAGTCAGGATTGTTCTGGGGTGATGAACTTTCCTCAACACACACACACACACACACACACACACACTGGTGTGGTGGAGGCCTGTAGCAAGAGGTTCCCCTATTTCTCCTGTCAGAATGGAGTCATTAGAGGCTTAATGGGGAGCTTGAACTCCCACCCTTGCCCTGTAGTTATAAGATGGCTTCTCCTCCACTGCATCAACAAAGACTGTGATGAACTTGAATTCTACTCTGGTGTAGCCATAATGAGGTGGTTCCTTCTTTCACCTGCTGGCACAAGGTCAGAGGAGGTCTGCTAAAAACAGGAGATTTAAATAAGATCCAGAGTCTCATGATATAGTACTGTAAATGTCCAGGATGTAAATGAAAATGTCTTGCCATACCAAGAGCCAAGAAAATCTCAATTCAAATGGGAAAAGACAATCATCAGATGTCAACCGCAAAGGAACAGAGGTACTGGAGTTATCTGACCAGGATTTTATGGGCATTATCATAAAAATGCTTCAAAAAGCAACTATGAACACACTTGAAATGAATTAAAAAATAGAAAGTCTTAGCAACAAAACAGAAAGTAAAGGCCAACTGGAAATTTTAGGCCTGATAAAACACAATAACTGAAATGAAAAAAAAAAACTCATTAGATGGGTACAACAGTAGAATAGAGAGAACAGAGGAAAAAATTAGTGAACTGGAAGACAGAACAATCATACTTATTCAATCTAAAAAATAGAGAGAAAACTGACTTAAAAAAAAAAAAGAACAGAGAGAATGTTCTGGCAATAAACAAGATATAACATTCATGTTGTCAAAGTCCCAGAAGGAAAGGAGAAAAGAGAGTGGGCAGAAAAAGTATTTATTTATTTATTTATTTATTTATTTGAGTGGGCAGAAAAAGTATTTAAAGAAATAATGGTTGAAAAATTTCCAACTTTGGCAAAAGACATAAACCTACAGATTAAAGAAGCAATGTGACCCCAAACGGGATAAACCCAAGGAAATCCATATTAAGACATATTATAACTGAACTTCTGAAATCTGAAAACAAAGTGAAAGTCTTGAAAGCAGTGAGAGAGAAACAACACTTACATGTAGGGGAAAGTAATTCAAACAACAGCAAATTTGTCACTGAAACCATGGACGTCAGAGGAAGAGTGTACACTTAGTAAGTGAGTACAGCAGTGCCGCAGGACAAAAATCAAGTGTCTGCCTATACACTAGCAACGAACATGTCCAAAAAAAAAGTTTAAAGGATAATTTAAAATTAATCCAAAATGAAATGCTTGGACATAATATAACCAAATATGTGAAGAATCTGAATACTGAAAATTCCAAGACCCTGAGGACAGACATCAAGGATCTAAACAAATGGAGAGATGCATGGAGTTCGTGGATTGATGGTTCAGCATAGTATAGATGTCAAGTTCATGCCCATATAACGCAACACAGTCCATGCACGTTTGATGCACTTCCTACCAAAATCCCAGCAAAATCTTTGTAGATGTAGTCAAGATGAGTCTGAGACTTACACTGAAAGGTAAAGGCACTAGAACAACTAAAACAATGTTGACAAAGAAGAATGAAGCAGGAGGAATTACCTACTCCATGTTCAGACTTGTTATAATAATAACAGTAATAAATAAGACTGTGTGATAGAGAGGAGAGCAGCAAATCCATACAGGTACAAAGGGGCAGAAGTAGCTTCATGGAGGAAAGATAGCTTTTTCAGGATGATGCTGGAACAAATGAATATTCATGGCAGGAGGAGCATTGACCTAAATCTCACAACTTACGCAAGAATTAAGACAAAATGGATTATAAATTCAAAAATGTAAAATTAGACACTTCTAGAAAAATATTTTTAAGACCTAGGGTTAAATGAGGAGTTTTTAGACAAAACACACCAAAAACATGATCCACAAAAGAATAAAATTGGCAAATTGGGCTTTAACAGAATTAAAAACATTAGCTCTGGAAATTCCCCTGGCAAGAGATTGAGAAGACAAGCCACAGACTGAGAGAATACTTTTCCACACCTCATATCCAACAGAGGTTTCATATCTAGAACTCTCAAGAGTCAACAGTAAAAACAACCCAAGCAATCCAACTACAAATTGGGCATAAGACATGAAGTGACATTTCATTGAAAAGGAGATAAGGATGGCAAATATGAATATGAAAGGAATTTCAACATCATTAGCAATTGGGGAAATGCAAATTAAAGCCATGGTGAGACATCACTACACCTCTAGTAGAAGAGCTAAAAGAAAAGAAAAAATTCATGACAACAGGAAGAGCTGGGAAGAGGCAGAGAAAGGAGGAGGAGATCCGTCATACATTTGTTGTTATAGCCACCTGGGAAATAGTATGGCACTCTTTAAAGATAAGCACGTACTTACCAAAACTCTACACTTACACTCCTGGACATTGATTCCAGAGATGAGACAATTTACATCTATGTAAAAACCTGTACACTATTATTCATAGCAGCTTTATTTTTAGTAGCCAAAACCTAGAAACAACCTGAATGTTCTTTGATAGGTGAATCGCTACATAAACTGTGGTACATCCGTATCATTTTATTGTTCAACAATAAAAAAAAAATTAACTATTTGATTCACACAACAAGTTGGCTGGGTCTCAGGGGCATTGTGCCAAATGTAAAAAAAAAAAAAGCAATCTTAAAGGTCACACCCTGCATGATTCCTCTTACAGAATACTCTCAAAATCTGACGAAAGTGTAGGGATGGAGACCAAATTTGTGGTTTCTGGGGATGGTGAGGTTAAGGGGAGTGTGTTCTACTATAAAGAGGAACATGCAGTAAGGCACTTGGGTGGTGGAGTCAGTTCGGCACCCAACCCTTGGTTTCAGACCAGGTTGTGATCTGGGTGCTGTGAGATTGAGCCCTGCATTGGGCTCCTCACTCGGCGTAGAGTCTGTTTGAGACTCTCTCTCTCTCTTTCTCTCTCTCCCTCCACCCTTACCCACCCCATGCTCGTGCACAAATAAATAAACAAATCTTTAAAAAAAGAAAGGAGCATTGTGGTGATAGAACAGTTCAGTATCTTGACAGGGTTGGTTACATAAATCGACACCTGTGATAAAATCGCTTAGAACCAGACACCCACCTTTGCTCCAAAGTCTGTTTCCTCTGTTGGTGTTGCACGGTGGCTATGTAAAATGTCACCATTGAGGGAAACTGGATAGAGTACAAAGGACTTTCCCATACTACCTTGGCACCTTCCTAGGAATTGGCAGTCATTTCAAAATAATTTTTTTAAAAATGATACAAATACCTTTTACTTGGAAAGATGGACAGGGGGGCCTCAGGAATGGTATCACCTACCAGGAGCCTGTGATTCCATCCCCGTCTCTGGGACGCTGAGACCCATCTGATGCAGTGTTCCAAGCCTCATCCTTTGCCTGGGTCTCTCTCCATCTAGGGTAGAACTGGGCTTACCTCCCAGAAGTTCAGATCTGCCATTTGTGCTCATATGGTTAAAAAAAAAATTAAAAAAAAAAAAAAAGGTCATGAGGGAAGGGAAGGGATGGAGACTGCTCTCAGTTACTCTCTTCCTTAGAAAGCAGAGCTGTGTCCTCTGTCAAAGTGTCAAAGTCACAGGCAGTGAGAAATTTACACTTCAAATAGGCAGGAAGTCCGTCTGACTCCAGAGGGCAAATGGGGTGGAATGGAGCTTAGGGGGTTGTCTTTCCTGGCTTGGGGACACTGTTCCTGGGCTTTTCTCTGGCACTGTGTCCCAGAGACGGTAGAAACTGCAGCCTCCTGGGATGCTCCAGCAATAAGGAGTGGGTGTTCTTTGGGATGCCTTGACTGGGAGTCACATTGCTTTTTGGGCAAATAGATGAGGAGGGAGGGAAATGGGCCAGACAAGACAGGTACTGGGGGACGGGTCTAGTGGTAGCCTGAGAAGACTGCTCAGGCCCACCTTGTATCAGAGAGATCCAGCCTAAAATGTGGAAGATATGGGGAGGGGGGGATACGTGTCTGCTGCAAGGCTTGTCCTGATACGATAATAACCTCTGTATAGACAAGAGTTTGGAAACTAGCCAAGTGGGCTGACCCCCTAGAACACTGCCCTGCCCCCAAGTGTGCATGCAGTTGCTAGCTAGGGAAACTGAGGCTGGAGCCCACTGCTATGAACTGGATTAAAATAGCTAGGTGGGAGGTATGCCCCATGGGCACTTTGAGGTTCTCTTAGACCCACAAGTTCTTAAAATGATGAACAGAAAGATGTGGATTCCCCCCTCCCTTTCTTGCCACTGTTGGGGTTGGCCCAGGAAATGGCCGGCAGATCCCTCAGGAAGGAGCTGGAAGAAGCCCCACCACAAAGTTCAGTTTGCCCAATGCATTTTCTTGCAGGATAATCGAAGAAGCTCTTATTTTTTCCTTGTGAAAGTACAAAGAATTATATTTCTTTCATTAGTGGTCAAAAGGGAACATGAACAGAAAGTCAGTCTTCACAGTTTCCATCGAGGATGTAAAGGGGTTCCCTGGCCTTGGATCTCTTGGGAAGGGAAAGCAATTTGATTCTGCTTCATCAGTGCTTTTCACTGAACAATGAACTCAAGCTGCAGGTTGCAGAATGTATGGGTTCCAAAGTAAAACTCCCAGTGTCACTACTGTGGTGTTGAGAACGAAGTGAAAGATGGGCCGATTTGCACTATGCATTGGCGTTTGCAGGTCTGCTCCTTTAAGGGCCCTGAGTCGTGACAACAGTTTCAAGGGCAATAGACATGACCCAGGGCCTGTCCCTGTGCTTCCGCACTATTTCTCTGTACACTACTAGAGTCCTCTTTGTTATGGAAAATTCTGCCTGCAGTCACGTGAATTACAAACCACACTGCTCATTTCATAGTAATAACTACGGAGTTAGGAATTTTCCAGCCAGGTTTGATCTTTTCTTTGGAAATGAGATACAGAGGAATTAGTCATTTCCCTGGTGGTTCCTGGGATGCTGGAAGGAAGACTTTTCAGAATCCAGATCTTCAGAGCCTTTGGCTACTCTCAGAGGGAGAAAACCCGATTTGGGGGCTCATTTTGCCTATTTATAGAATATGGGAGCTCTTGCACAGCTATGCAGACACATTGGGACTGGGCAGGAAGTACACAGCAGGGGGTCAGAGTAGGAGACTTCAAATACAATCAGGCCCCCTTGGTACAAATACCTGTAAAACCCGATTCCTGGTACACCCAAAAAGGAGACGATAGAGATGCCATGTCTGGTGGGAAACTCAGATCCCTTCCAGGATCGGTCCCTGGACTTCAGGGCATCTTAGACCGAATGGGAAGGCCTATGGCTTCAGCCTGTAGAAATCTAACACTTTCCCTTTTTGCTTATTTGGTTCGTTTTTTTCTTTTGCTCCCCCTTCCCATTTTTCAGGTAAGTCTATTAACTAGCAGCTAGGACTGGTTTTACCAGTCCTAGAAATTCTTCCTCTTTAACCCTTTTCTAAACAGTCTCCCCCTCCCTGCCCCCACCATTCCCTGGACTTTGAGCCCCTTGAGTTCCCAGATCTACAGCGTGAATGAGAACAGAGCCGGTGCTGGTGGTCATTACAGCCTTCCCCTGGGAGCCCATCTGCCTGATTATAAGCTTTCTACTAAAACTTACAGTACCACTCAGCCGTCCAAAAAAACCCGATCTTGCCATTTACAATGAAGTGGGTGAAATAAAGGGTGTTATGCTAAGTGAAATAAGCCAATCAGAGAAAAACAATGATAGGATCTCCCTGATATGTGGAACTTAAAAAACAAAATGGAGGATCATAGGGGAAGAGAGGAAAAAAATGAAACAAGATGAAATCAGAGAGGGAGACAAACCATAAGAGACTCTTAAAGCACAGGAACAGATTGAGGGTTGCTGGAGGGGAGTGGGGGTGAAAGGATGGGGTAATGGGGTGACGGGCATTGAAGGCAGGCAGCATAATGAGTACTGAGTGTTCTATGCGCCTGATGGATTGCTGAACTCTACATCTGAAACTAACACTACTAGGTTAATTGAATTTACATAAAAATTCAAAAAGTAAAATAGTACATTTTCATTCTTTTAAAAATAATTTGCTTTCCTTGGGGCACCTGGGGGGCTCAGTCAGTTAAGCATCTGCCTTTAGCTCAGGTCATGATCCCGGGGCCCTGGGATCGAGCTCTGCATTGGGGTCCCCACTCAGCTGGAGTCTGCTTCTTCCTCTCCCTCTGTGCTGTCTATCAAGTAAATAAATAAAATCTTTAAAAATAATAATAAAATACTTTGTTTTCCACTGGACCGCTCCATACATTTCTATTTCTGGTCTGTGCTCCTGTCTAGCCCCCAGTTCACCAGCAGAGGAAGGACAACTGATTGTCAGAATCTGTGAAACAATCAAGTCCTCACCTCCTTGGATTACCATCAGTTCCCTCGTCCTCACAGAGTCATTATTCGGTTTCCCTCTCCCTCGTGGGACTGGTTTTACGCAGTCTCAGAAGCCTTCAAATACATAGAAACATTAGCAGTCAAGATTTCCATCAAAGGGAGAAAATGAAGTCATTTTGCCTTGACTCAGTTGAACTCCACATTGTCAGAAAATATCCTGTCCCCCCAGTTCTTGCTAATTATCTTTTACTGCGGCTGCCTCCTGCTCTAAAGAGGGGACAGGAACTATTCTGGAAACTATAATTGGATAGTAGGTTATTTCCAACCGAGGCCAGAGGTAATCATTAGTTTTAGCAACTAGTGGTTCAATAAAAACTATGTGTAACTATGCACTGGGAGGCTGTCTCTTTTAGCGAACACAATGATTTCTTATTCAGTCCGTGTTCTCTCTCTAAATACGGTGTCGGTAGAAATAAAAGCACATTTCTGGAAGACAGAAATGGTGTCTTTTTGGTCTTCACTTCCACCTTGCTTAGCTAACGTAAACCCGTGGAGGCAGAGCGGAACGTGAGGTCCAGAGTGACAATGGGCATCGAACCTCAAGGGGCCTGGTGCCTGAACCACACATTATTTTAAAGGTTTGTTGCAAAAAATATCAGACATTTTGAGAGAACAGATGCACTGACAACTCTCTCTTCTTCTGGGAAGACCTGGAAACTCACAATTTACCTTAGCTTCGATGCCCCTGGGGAAAGTCAGGAATGTTTCCCGTTGCAGAGGGAAACACAGCACAGAATTAGGAGGATGGCAGGACCGGGTGCCGCCGACCTTTGAAGCAGGTCTGACACGACACAAACCAAGCAGAAACCTGTAAACATTTAACAGGAAATGTCACCAATGTTTAGAAGGGAAGGGAAATATAATAAAGTGACTAAATGGTCATTTGCTTGCGGACAGTCATGACCTTCAGAACACAGCTCCATCGACCCAGCCGCCCCTGGGTAAGTCCCTACAAAGCACCTTCATGTGCCCAGACCAGGTCAGCGTCGATTTCATCCAACCTGGGTATTCTGTATCTTGTTTCTGCCTTTAAAAGGAAAAACAAAGGCAAATACAAACATCTCGCCTTCCTTCTTCGTACTTCTTACTCCGGAACAGACCCCCCCCCCCCCCCGTTCCTTTTCTGCTCCTGTCTACCTTTACAACTTCTGACCCATATGCACTATGTTGGATACCAGCTGTAGGTCAGCAGCTGTCTTGAAAAATAAGAATGAGGAAATTAGAAAATCTCACCGCTTTGCAATGCTTATTAGCACACTGCAGCAACATGCTCTGTATTTTTTAGTAGAGGGGCTCTTGTGGACATTCGATTCATTGTCTTGGGGACTTAACTCTTACCAAGAAATGGATTGCTTTGTGTAGATCTGTTTACTTAGTTAAGAACTGTACTTTGGGACTTAAAAAAAAAAAAAGGAGGCTGAGACTCTGGGATATGATTCCTGAGTTGACTGTCAAAGTAAGAACTGAAAGAGTAGGTAAGAATCGGAGACATCTGGTGCATAGTCCAATCTCTTTCCCGATGTAGAGATCCTTCTAGCAGGATCAGGTATCCTTGAGTTTGGGAGTTGAAGGCATGTTAGAGACGCAACAGTATAACCCCCCTAGAATGTACCACTAGTATCAAAATTCTCTTTAGAATGGTCTGGTTAGATGGTTGCTTAGCAACTGCTTATTAAACTTTCCAGGGTGGAAGTATGCCCAAGGTATACCATGATGTCTGGGGAAAATCTCAACATTTAGAAACAAATTAATTTTAGAGAGCTGATTTCTAGCCTTTGACAAATCCACAAACAGGGTTCTAGAGTCCCACAGAGAAAAGCTGCCACTCCTTTAGCACACCAGTCTTTCAGACGGCTGAAGGCCACGGATACAGCTCCTGAGAGCACCCTCTACTTCGGGTTCGAGCACTTCACTCCTTTACTGGCCATTGTTCTGTCATCTTGGCCACCATGCTGTCTTCGTGGCTAAGCCACAGACCGGTGGGGCTCTTCTGAAGGAAGGTCCCTGGGTGCGACCTGATTTGCAAAATGTATCCTTTTCATGGGATAAAAACATACACCAAATTGCTACATTGCAGTGACAACATCCTTATTACAGTTATCATTCCGTCTAAGAACATTTCCAGGGAAGAAATGCTTTCCTGATGAATTCATGCATCTTTGTTGGCTGTGGGCCGTTCTGCTTTCTGATTCTCATTTCCCTTCAATCCCACCCCTTCCTTGCTAGATGGCTAGTTTCCTGGAGGGAGGGACAAGTCTGCGAAGTGGTACTCTGGCGGTTCAACACTCCAGGGATTGAAGACTCGGTATTAAAGACGAGACAAGATAAAAGGCAGAGATTTTATGGACAGAAACACAATTTAAAAGCCTGCTGTAAGGTGTTTGAGACAAACAGTAGTAAAACACAAGTATTAGGTAAACCAGCGTAACCCTTAAACACACTCGGAGGCAGGAAAAACTGAGATGTTTCCCAGATAATCTAAGTACCTTACCACCTAGGAACATCCTGTCTTACAGTTTCTTTTTAAACTCAATTTTACGGCAGTTGTAGACAAAATATGCAACACAGAATTACCCTGCAAGAAAACATAACTAAATGTTGACAGGGATTAAGATATGAGTCTTTTTTTTCTGATTATATTTGTATTTTTTGAACTTTCTTTTTTTTGAATATTTACTATTTTTGTAATGGGGAAAATATTTACTTTGGAAAGTATAATGGTCTTTTTATGGACTTCTTTCCAGCCTGGTATATGTGATAAAGTCTTACGTAATATACACAAGCATACAGGAGACCCATGGGCACTAACAAAGGTGGCTTTCAGAGGAAACATGTTTTTGAAAAAATTTTTAACTCTGCAGTTTTGAAAATATTTCAAATCTTCCCTTTGCTAAGCAGGAAAATCTTTGAAAACTGGTTAATGGCCTCAAAAACAGTTCAGACAGATTTGTAAGAAAAAATATTTGGATCCTATCTTAAAATGGTTTCTTTGTAAATAAAATGTCTGTGAAATAGTCTTGACTCCAGGCTCAAATAATTTTAAAAGTGATTTAGATTACTTTGCTCTCTAAAGGGGTGACTTAAGTTTTTAGAAGAAAGCTTGCTCCCCAAACTGATGCGATCGTCCCATCTGACATGAATTTCCAAAAGCAAGATGGCTCCCGTGAAAGACGCATGATTTTCAATTTGAGGCTGATGTTCCGGAGAGCAGTAGTGCTGCAATTGTCGGGTCTGCGAAGATAATAGCTTGCTGAGCCAACACTAGCCTCACCCACAGTCACCAACGCCCCCACCGTGAGCCTCGTGCCATTACCATAACCCTCATCTGTTCCCCTTGAATTGGAACGAAGGGAATAGATTTCCGAGTCTGGGAAAGCATTTCTTACTTTCTTTATCTGCATCCTGAGGGGTCTGAACTAAATCCTTTCCAAGACCCCTACCAGATATAAAATTCTGAGCTTCTTACATTGCAGTGTGTAATTCTGGAGTTGCTCGTGGATACATGTGCCTGGGAATTTCCAGCAAATCACCATAATGGAAGGTTAGCGTGTGTGAAATCATGCAGTTTTTAATCTTTGGCATTTGTAATGTATATCATCATCAGAATAATTTTTCTGATTCTTTAACTTTGTCTCATACAGATAGGAGATCTTGTGCTTGCTGATTTCTGAAGCAACTCTATCTTCACTCTCTTTTTTATCCTTACATTTCTTTCTTTAATTTGCTCATAGTTCAGACTTTTTATCCTATTTCTTTCCTCTTCTCTGTCCTCTTGTTTGCTTTCTTCGCTTGCTGATGATGATTTCTACTGGAGATTTTGTGAAATTAGTTGTCCTGAGGATAGAATAAACACCAAGGGTGCACCAGCATTCTTGGGTTAGAAAAGGAGTGTTAATTTTCGCAGCACAAAATGAAAATGTCCTAACCAGTGAATCGGTACTGTTTGTCCTGTTCATGCCATGAATGTGCCATCCCAACTGTCCTGGGTCACTGCCTTCCCTCCTACTCCTCAAGGATGTCCCTTGTACTGTCACCTTTCCCTGAAACCTCCTTTCACACACTGACCTGATGGTCTGTATGCGTTCCATGCTACTTAAGACCTGATATTTATACTACCAAATTGTTGCTTGGAGAAAATCTTCCTGGATTCCTAAATTATTTGATTATTTATACAGTCAAACCAAAATAATGCAAAGGAAAGGAACAAGGGCAGTCCTACATTTGGAAAATGGAAGACACCATCCCCTTTCTCCCACCCCCACAGATCTAGAGTCTAGAGGATGACTGGGCCATTCGAACGCGTTTGCAGAGAGGTTTAGAAAATGTGGAGGTGACTGAGGGCAAGGGATAAGCCCAAATGTCTTCTGGGTGACTTTGGGGAAAACAGCTTGAGCTAAAAAAATTGTGTTGAGTGAAAAGTTCATTGGTTAATTTTGTCAGTCTAATGAAACAGGCCGTTGGAAGATTTTTTAAAAAAGGGATGGAAAATGACTAATTTGATGACATTTGTAATTTTAGAGTTCAATAGTAAATACAGGGTAGCAATACACAGATTGATTTTATTAGGCTAGGGAGCAAGAAATCTTGAAATTCAGAAAAAAGTCATAAATAATTTCCTAGAATAATCTAGAACTTAGGTCTCCAAACTTCTTTTCTTATACAAGCTTCATCCCCAGAAGGAATTTCAAAATTGGGAATTTTTAGGACTATTTTTCAGAAATACACTTGGTAGAAGTAGTGATAGATCGATGAGGGGGGCAATGGTGAAAATTCGCTAAAAAATATTTTTCAAGCGGGAATTTCTTTTAAAGGACAGCTCTGTACTTTTCCTTACCTAGAAAATGTCACATGCCCAGCAATTCAACAGCTACTTTTGTTTTCAAATGACAGATTGGGCAAACGCTCCTCTTACTATGTGTCAGAAGCCTGGTGCCTTGAGCGCACCAAGAAAGAAAAATCCTGGATAACACATTTCAAGCGTCTTCCTCCCCACGCCCCTCCCCAAACTCAGCCTCCTTCAGGAAGCTGGCCGGGATTCTGGCGAGAAGCATGCTCTTCCGGGGAGGGGTGCCCCTTCCACTCTAACCACAAGGATGAAGCGTCTTTCCGCAGGTGATGGGTATGGATTCCATACATTGAATAGATCCTGAGACCACTGGACAATCGCCAGGTCAGTGCTGACTGCTGGTGCCTTTAGGCTCCTCACAACGCGACGACAGGCGGTTCCAGCCATGGACGCCGATGGCTTGCCTTGTGTGGCAGCACCTGGGGGCTGCATAGTTTTCATGGAGACTTTACTTTGTGGGTCTGAAAAGGCTAACTTCCTGTCCCGTTATCCACTGAGACGAACTGCTGTTTCAAGGTTGTGACAAATGACAGAACGGCTGCTTTTCAATCTTCTTGGCCTCCCAACATGCTGGTCAGCTTGTGCGGCTTCCCTGTCCATCGGACACAGAAGGTTTCTAGAACATATGGCCTGCCAGCAGGCGTTTTCTCCTTGTGGACTCAGCGTCATTCCTGGACCATCCTTTGCATCTCCTTTCGTTCTCCAAGGAAAGGTGGCATCCTGGGTCCTCAGTTTATAGCTTTATTGCAGTCAAGAGGATGAGAGGAAGTGGGGGACAAAAGAGCCTCTGGGGGATTCTCTTGTTCTCATTCAATCTTGAATCAAGAGCAGTTGCCTGGGAAACAAACCTAAAAAATATATGTCTTTTTTTTTGCACGTATCTTCAAAACTTCCAATGGCAGATTATGCCTCTGGGTTGAGAGGAAGCCCTACACTCTGAAGGCCTAATAAGGTGGGTTTTATTATCTGCCCAACCCAGTTCAGCTTAGCACAGATACTTTCTGTCACCCTGCTAATGGGCGAGAACATGCATATGTGAAAAACAAAAGCGGAAAATGTTAAACTGCATTTCTCTGGTCAGCTCAGTTAAGAGGCATTAGGGAGCAGCAGATAAGATGTAGAGTTCGAGGACTTGTTCTTGGAACATGACTCTAATCGGTAACTTAGGTTGTGTACTTAGACTGTGCGTCACAAATAAATCTCCCAGTCTCTGCTGCTACGGCTCATAATTACCTGGGCCTGTGAGAATGCATCTTAAGGCTGCCGGTCAGTGACTTTCCACAAGCATTTGTTGAGTTCCGATGTCACCAGTGTCGGGGCAGAAAAAAAAACTTCCTTTATCCTCAGGTTCTGTGACTGGGGTGTGTGAATTAAACTGACAAGAGACAGAGAAATAGGAGAAAAGGTTTATTTTGTTCATACATAGGAGCTTCACAGAAAAGAGGGGAAAACTGAAAGAAGCAGTTTGGCTTGAGAGTTGATAGGCCATTTTAACAAAGGGTGATAAGTTGTGGAGAAGTGACTAGACAAAAGAAAAGGGACTTGGGGTTCTAGGAGCAGTCACTATATGGGGGAAACAACTAGAAGATAAACAGTTATTTATTAATGTTTGTTATGAAGACTCAAGTCGAAGTGTCCTTTGTGGTGATGAAGACCCATTCTCTTCTTCCTGCCACAGGAGAGGGAGACCCTTCTACACAGACATGGAAACGAATGCCCTGTTTTTAGACAGAAAAGGGGAGAACAGCGTGTTCCTCCTGAATCTGCTGTTTCTCAGTTACCTTCAGCTCAAAATAATCCTCATACCAATGTGATCTATTTTGGGGTGGCATGCCCTGATCCCCTTCATTACCATTTCATTAACATACTGCTTGCTTTTTTTTTTCCTGGCCCCCCCTATGCATCAGCTAACTTGTTGATCCATTACTGATTAAATGAAGGCATTAATTACAAAAGCAGACCCTTTTGCATTGAAAGCATCAAAGAAAGGTACTAATTTTTCAGACATCTTACCAGCTCAAGTATATATATTTACGGGGATGTTTTTTCCCCTTCAGAAATACGTTCCGTAGAAATGTTGATTGTGCTAGAGATAATCATCATAATGAGTGTGTGTGTGTATGTGTGTATGTCTGCCGCTAACTGTATGAACACAAAACAAATGTTTGGAGTGGAAATTACACTTCTAAAGGGTAGTATTATGTGTTTTATTCCTCAAACGCATAATCAAGTAACAAGAAGGCCTCAACAAGCCTGTGGGAGGGGAGGGCTCTTACTCTGCTGGTTTTAGCATTATATGAGTCACATAAACAAAAGACATTTATCTTGCGGATGGTCCCACTAATTAAGTAACTATTAAATAAGTAACAATTTACACTTTTGTGAACAGTGCCTTTTTTTTCACATTTCCATTCTTTTAAATTTTAATTTATTTGTTTGAAAGAGAGTCTTTTTTTCACTTTAAATTTATTTCATTTTTTCAGTGTTCCGAGATTCATTGTCTATACCCCACACCCAGCGCTCCATGCAATAGGTGCCCTCAGTACCCACCACCAGGCTCTCCCATCCCCCCACCCTCTTCCTTCCAAGTCCCTCAGCTTGTTTCTGTGTCCAAAGTCTCTCATGTTTCGTTTCTCTCCCTGAATTACCCTATTTCCCATTTCCTTTCTTTCTCCTACTGTCGAAAGAGTCTTTTTTTTTTTTTTTTAAGTATTTATTTGCATGCGCGAGAGAGCAATGAGCAAGAGGGAGGGGTAGAAGGACAAGCAGGCTCCCCGCTGAGCAAGAAGCCTGACGTGGGCCTCGATCCCAGAACCCAGAGATCATGACCTGAGCCGAAGGCAGGTGCTCAATGACTGAGCCACCCAGGCGCCCTTTCACGCTTACTTCAAATGCTGTCTACTCATAAATTCCCTTGATGCTTGTCTACCCTCTTTGAACTGCCACGACCGACAATTTTTTCTGTCTTTCTCACAAAACTATCACTGTTTATCATGCTTGTCACTTAGTTGCGTGCCTTATATCTTTTACCGAAGTGTGAGCTTCTGAAAACAGTCCCAGAGACTAGCCCTATGTGTTGACCAGAGCAGTGCTTAGTAAATTTCTCACAAATAAGTGAAAAAAGGGAAACAATACTGTGAGTTCTTAGTTATTCTTGGTTTGATTAGACATTCTGTTGATTATGTTTGGAAGACCTTGCATTCACTTATTTTCAAGCGGTAGATGCTAGAGGAACATGATTTATATTAATAACAACAACAAATATAATTTAGTACAACATGAAATACGAATAGTTTGGGGATTGTTCTCTGCTTTTGGATTACTTGCTGCGTGATGTCTCTCCTTAGGCAGGGAGGCATGCAAGTTGACTGCAGTATATGGCCCAGTTGGGGAAGGGAACTCCAAGAGATAAAACCGTTTTCAAAGGACTGCTTGTATTCAGTGGATAAAATGGTTCTGACTTAGCAGCATCAACAGTATGATCGGGAATTACCCAAAGGGCACATTTTTGGAGCGAGCTGGGGATGTCTGGGCATCTTCCCAAATAAACTTTATCAATAACCAAAAAATAAAAATAATAATAATAATTGCAGAAGAATCGCAGGGAGCGTGTTTGTGGCACAAAGGGAAATAAAGCCCCCATATGAATTTGAATGGAAAGGGTATATTTTCTTTTATTTTTTTTTCAAAGATTTTATTTATTTATTTGACAGAGAGAAACACAGCCAGAGAGGGAACACAAGCAGAGGAGCAAGAGAGGGCGAACAGGCTTCCCGCCGAGCAGGGAGCCCGATGTGGGGCTCGATCCCAGGTCTCCAGGATCATGACCTGAGCCAAAGGCAGTCGCTTAACCAACTGAGCCACCCAGGCGCCCCAGAAAGGGTATATTTTCTAATCACCTCCTAGTTGCCAAGAGATATAAGCCATTCAGATGTTATAACCTGCTTTAGAGAAAAGATGGACCAAAAAAAAAAAAAAAGATCAATAAACCCCTTTTTAGATAATAAAGAAGCCATCATAGAGATCCAAAATGAAATCTAATAAAGATAATAAGAACTGCTGAGCACAATAACAACAAGAAGAAAAAAACCCATGTAGAACACGTAATAAATTCCATGAAAAGATGTCTACTGTCTATTTCAATAGAATGACCATTCACTATATATAGAGTATAGAGAGTAAAGCTTCATTGCTTTGTCAGTCAAAGAAAGTAAACAAAATATTGATCTTTACCAGTTCCCTACAGATTAGGAAAGCAGTTTCTTGTAATAAAGATTCTGGCCCTGAGAAGTTGAATTTGCAGCAAATCTATGAACTTAAACTTGTCCTCGTATTGGAGAATTGAAGAATTCAGGAGGTTATGCTCTTCAACCCAACATCCTTTCTGTTGTAGAATGGATGGGTCAACACAATACTCTCCCCTTATCAGTGAAAAATGATACGAGTTGCAAATTCTACCCTATGTAGGCTTCTGATGACTACAGAGCTGACCCTTGAAACACACAGGTGTGAGTGCACGGGTCGGCATACACAGAATTTTTTCAATGAACACGGGATGGTAGTATAGAAACATTTTCTGTTATGATTTTCTTAATAACATTTTCCTCTAGCTGACCTTGCGGTAGGAATACAGCATATAATGCATATGACATACAACAGATGTGTTAATAAGCTGTTTATGTGATTGCCAAGTCTTCTGGTCAACAGTAAGCTATCACTAGTAGTTGAGATTTTGGAGAATCAAAAGTTACACATGGATTTTTTGAATGCGTGGGGCATCGGCACTCCTAACCCCCCACATTGTTCAAGGTTCAATGGTATATTAATATTATTAGTTGTTGCCTTATACAAGATGATCTCTACAGTAGGTTCCATAATTCTGTGGGTGAGCCCAACTGCGTCCAAGCGAACTATTTACTAGGACGTCATCCGCCTGAACTACTTACTAGGAAGCCACGAGCCACTTGTGGCTCTTGAGCGCTATAAATGTGGCCAGCCTGAACTGAAATGTGCTGTCAGTGTAAAAACATGAGCCAGGTTTTGAAGACTGAGGCTAAAAAAAAAGAATGTAAAATTTCTCAATATTTTTTATGCTGATTGCATGCTAAAAAGACAAACTTGGAATGTATTTGATTACAGAAAATATATTATTCAAGTTAATTTCACCTGTTTCTTTCTACAGAAATGTGATTGTCATGTGTGTGTTTAATTTACCGTGGCTATTTGAATTGAACATTTCATCTGTGCCTGGCATTTGTGGTCATGTTCTGTTTCCATTGGACAGGTCTGATAAAGGGGCAAGACTTTCCTTTCAGAGAAAGGCCTATGGCCACATACAGGATCTAGCCCATGAGCTTCAAAATGCTGAGGGCTGGGACCAGAAGGCTCTGGGAGATTCTATGGGCATTTGGGAATGTGTGAGTTGCAAAGCCAGAGATAAAACAATAATATCTGGTTTTGAGACATACACTTCTCCTATTTCTTTGACCCAAAAGTGTGGACTCCTTAAAACAATACTGAAGATACTTCTGTGAACAACTCCAGTCCTTCAAAAACAGTTCCTTTTGGCTGGAGATTTTTAGGCTCGGGCCCTGGTCTTCCATCCTAAGTCATAGATTTACTCTCCTAAGGAATGAGGCTTGAATGTTGTATATTCAGTAGAATAAAACTGGTTCCATTGATGTTAAACGTTATTAGGTTGTTACTAAATCCAGTGATGAGCCACGGCCCCAACAGTGAAACCACTCTAAGTGTCATTCGAGATTCCCTCATTATCTTTCTTTCATTATATTTTTATCCTCTGAACATAACTCCCTGTGAGAAACCAAATATATTTAGTAGGCAGTAATACTATTTAGGTCCTGTGTTAAGGCTGCGGGGGCTGCCATTACAAGGTAGCAGAGATGGTGATTTAGGAGCAGCAGACATTTATTTCTCTCCATTTTGGAGACCAGATGTCCCGGGTCAGGGCACCACAGTGCTCTGACCACACATGCCGAGGCTCCTCTTGTGGGCTGCGGACAGCCAGCTTCTCTCTGTGTCCTCCCAGAGTGGAAACAGAACACAGAGGTCCCTGGCATCTGTTATCAGGGCACTGATCCCTTCTCGGGGGCCCCACCCTCACGACCTCACCTCCCAGAGGCCCCACCTCCAGATACCATCACACCGAGGATTAGGTTCCAACAAATGAATTTTGGAGGGACCCAAACATTCAGACCATAATAACTGCCTACTTTTTAAAAGCAATTTGTAATCTGTATTTTCATAAAGATTATCCTATTTGAGTCATACGGAAAGTCCTAAGAAGTCTTTAGGATGGATGTCATGGGTCCTATTTAGTGGACAATGTCACTTGAGCTTTGATCCATTTCCCCTAATTAGTAAAGGTAAATGTAGAAGTAGGACTTTGGTTTCGGTGCCGGGACTCAGTCTGGGGTATTGCCATACGGTAGTGGTTAAGGATTAGGTCCTAGGGAGGAACTAAATCCCCATAGCCCACTGACTCACTACACTGAGAGGTGAACAACCCCTCTGCAGCTCAACCTCCTTATCTGCATCTTCTTCCTGAGAAAAATCTGGGGAATAAATAGCCTAACAGCTGTTTCACAGATGCAGAAATCAAAGCCCAGAGATGCCAAATGACTTACTCCCCCACCTGCAGCCCCTTGCAACCACTTTTCTACTCTATGCTTTTACGAGTTTTGTTTTGTTGTTTATTTGTTTTGTTTGTTTTCTTAGATTCCACGTGTCAGTGATGCCATGCCGGATTTGTCTGTGGCTTATTTCAGTTTATAAAATACCCTCAAGGTCCACCCAGACTGTTGCAAATGGCCAGATTTCCACCTTTCTCGTGACTGACTAATGTTCTGTTGTAGAGATAAAGATCTGTAGAGAGAGATACATAAATCTGTATCTGTATTTCTATATATCACACTGTCCTTATCTCTTCATGCACTGACAGATTGTTTCCACGTCTTGGTTACTATGAACGATGCTGCCGCGAACGTGGGCAGCAACTATCTCACTGAGGTCCTCTTTTCATTTCCTTTGGGTCTATTCCCCAAATTGGGATTGCTGGGTCATATGGAAGTTCTATTTTAACTTTTTGAGGGATGCTTATACTGTTTTCCAATTCACATTCCCATCTGATCCATTTTAGTCGTAAGAATGTTCCAGTTTCAGCGATTAAAACGTCCAGCTCAGCCTACGAGCACATACTCAAAGCTCTTACTCCGTTGGGTAATGTCTCCTTCCCTTGGTGCTGCTCGGACCGAGAAGCCTCAGGTGGAGCAGGGTGCAGTGTCCCCCCTACTTCATTAGTCCCCCCTTCCCTGTTCGCACACTCATCCCTGGCCCACTCAGGGAGGGGGAGAGGTTCGGGAGGTGAAGTGATTGGTGCCATCTTGATCCAGCCCCCGTGGTCCCCGGCTGGCGTGGGGAGAACCCGGTTCAGCTGGGACTATGCTCCACGTTCCCCTCATCTTGGACTTCTGCAAGGCACCTTTTTCTGGGTCGCTTTCCCTAGGCACTCCTCTTGGACAGAATCTCCTGGCTCATGGGAGCCCCGGCTTCCTGATGTCCCTGCCGCCCCTGGGGAAGTACGGGGACGTCCTGCTGCAGCTCTGCCTCTTTCTGTCCTGCGCTGCCCTGAGCACTGCCCTGACCTTTCTATTCCACAGGCAGGCGCCAGGCACCCGTACGCTCTCGGCCCCCCAAACTCCAGGGCACCCACCTGAAGGTGCCCGCTCGAAGCCCCTCTCACTTGCAAGGTGAGGAAGACGTAACCCTCTGAAGAAATGCCGACAATTTTCTCGAAGGATAGCTCCACGCTTCTCTTTGACTTCCAGGTTCCCGCACAGTCCGGGAGACGGAGGATGAAAAAACCGCCCCGACACCTGTTTCCAGACGGCGCCTCGCAAGTCCAGGATAGACGGCGTGCGTTCACCTTCACTCTGGCACGGAGAATACTTCACACTTTTCCCCCTGAGGCTCTGGAGGCCTGAGCCACGATTGAGATGAAATGTTCCTTCCCTCTGACCTGCCCTGCCTATACCCTGTGTAAAGTACTTGCGTCTGTGTCTCGCACTTCCTACGTGCTCAGCTAATATTTGCTTTTATTATTTCCTGAGCTCTGCCACTGTCACTTTGGACAAGTTGCCTAAAGTTCACTCTGCCTCAGTGTGTCAGGGTCCTGGTCAGGTGCTCGCGGTGGAAAGCCCGGCCCCCACCCAGCCCTTCTTGGAGTAGATCTGGGGGTGCAGCCCCCTGAAGAATGCACCCAGGTGAAAAGATAATTTGCAAAAGAAAAATAGCTGCAAAAGGCACAATGGTGGAGCATAAAAAAGATTTTCAAGCCCCTCTTGTTGGGGAGAGGCCAGTACCCACCGGGGGCAGGAGACCAGATGCAGAGTCAAGAACAAGCCAGAAGAGTCTCTAGAATCCCAGCCAGTGGGACATGTGGTAATCAGCCGGCAGGTAGGCTGTCTTCTCTGTATCAAATCATTTCCACACTCGATGGAGAGAAGTAATACAGTTTACCTGGCAGCATCTTTGTTTGTTACACAAGCTGGGATGGAAGCTGGAGCTTAGATTATTTACCCTCATCTGAAATGTATGAGAACAGCACTCAGAACATACTTTCTGGCATAGATGGGGAGGAGTCCTTAATGAAGCATTTACTTGTGTCTGATTTTTATTTGTTTTTACCAGGTTCAGAGTAATGCTGCTGGAATCTCATGAAGATGCGTAATGCTGGGGCGCCTGGGGTCCTCAGTCGGTGAAGTGTCTGCCTTTGGCTCAGGTCGGCATCCCACGGTGCTGGGATTGAGTCCTAAGGCGAGCTCCCTGCTCAGCAAGGGGTCTGCTTCTCCTTTTTCCTCTGCCCCTCCCCCTGCTCTCTCTCTCTCTCTCTCAAACAAATAAAATCTTAAAAAAAAAAAAAAGAAAGATGTCTAATGCAGAGGATGCTTCTTGCACGGAGACCTATGCTTGCAGGAGTCACTGGGGCTTGTCAGCGTCAGCTAAGGCTGGGGTAACGAGACATTGCAGAAGGACGGCTTTCACAGCAGACCCTTATTCTCCGACAGTTCTGAGGCTGAAGTCCAAGATCAAGGTGTTGGCAGGGTAATTTCCCGGCTTGCCTTGCAGATGGCCACCTTCTCGACCTGTACTCACGCGGCTGCCTTTTCCGTGTGAGCACACATCCCTCCTTTCCCTTCCTCTTCTATGGAAGCCAGTCCTATTCACTCAGGACCCCACTCTTATGACCTCATTGAATCTTTATTACACCCTTGAAAGGGTCCTGTCTCTAAAAACAGCCACATGGGGGCTTAGGGCTTCAGCATGTGAGTCTGAGGGGGACCTAATTCAGTTTGTCACGGAGCTGTGAATAAAAGTGCTGTTTCTCTCACCAGGCGTTTGGGGAGTCAGCTCGTCCTGCGTCCCTCGAATTCAGATGTGGCTCAAGAGTGACAGAGCATGACACCTGCTTTATCTGATGGGATAGGTGGTGAAGTGACGCGCATACCTCCAGGGAAGCCCGGTGAGCAAAGCACCCACCCTGACCAGTGTCGTCCACGCATGTGAGAGAGAAATTAAAAAAAACAAAACAAAACTCTACGTACACGCACTTTTATGTGTCTTTTTGCCCTTGAGATTTGGGGGTTGCTTGCTGCTTGTGCAGGCCTTAGCCTGTCCTGACTTATGCAAAAGTCGAGTATTCATTTGTTACATTTGGGACTTAGAAAACCCAACACACAACTTTACATCTTCTCTTCCTGGGCTGGGTCAGAAAACAGTGTATGATGGTACTTATTCTAGCAACTTATGTATTTTTTGTTCCTTTTCTGAGCGTACAGGGGCTAGTCCCTATACTATATGTCATCTAACCCAGTAATTCTCTTATACTCACTTTTCTCCCAAGCTACAAGACAACCTTCCCAAACGACTGCCTGGAGTCCTTCCCTTCAACTCACTGCCCAATGCCTTCAACTCAACACGCTCAGGAACAGACCTGTTCTACGCCGAACTCCAACGCTTTCTCCTGTTCACCGCTTTTATGATCATCGTGGTCACAAACCTCGCAGACACTTTGTGCATGTATCAGTGGTAGAGGAAATATGTCTTTGGGATCTTTCTATTTTTCCAAAGAGTGTTTTGGAAAATTTCAAACATTTATGGAAAGCCAAAAAATTATGCCATGAGCCTCTGTCCCTGTCATCTAGCAACTCATCACCAGCTCAAGGCCAACATTGTTTCTTCTGTTTCTGTATCGACCCCAAGCAGATGATTTTGAAGCTATAAATGCATCAGTATGCATTTCTAAAAGGTAGGGGGGGGTCTTTAAAAAATAGCCATAATACTTTATCACTGAAAATTAACAGTATGTGATATTTTGAGTCAGTGTTCCACTTCTGATAGTTGACCATCTCATAATTTTGTTGTTATGGTTGAAATCTCTGTGATTCAGGGTGAAATAAAGTCCACACACCTCCATCAGTCTGTTTCTTCAGTCTGTAAATTCTCCGATTCCCCCTTTTTCTCTCTCTCCCTTTTTCCTTGCAATTCATTTGTTGAAGAGCCCGGTGTGTTGGTCTTGTAGGGCTTCCCAAAGTTGGATTTTGTTGACTGGATTCCCAGGAAGGCTTGTTTAGTTTTCTAGAGTCCCCTGCATTTCCTGTAAATTGACGGCTTGGTAGAGAGCCACGAGATGCGTTACTCGGCAAAGCTGCTGCATAGGTGGCATTCTGTTTCTATCAGGAGGCTTACCATATATGCTCTCTTTCCGAGGTAGCTGCCATTGATGATTATTGTCTAGGCCAGTGGTTCTCAATCCTGAGCATGCACCAGAATTACCTGGTGGGCTTGTTAAACTACAGGTTGTTGAAGCCCCTCCCTGGGTTTCTGATTCAGCAGGTCTGGGTTAGACCCAATATCTCACATTTTTAACAAGCCCCCAGGTGATACTGCTGGTCCAGGGACCGTCCTCGGAGAGCCACGGACCTGGAGCTATTATTTTGATAGGAGTTGAGAGGTAGTGATGTTCTGGTCTCTTTCTTTCTTAACTCACGAACTGGAATGCATTTATACAAGAAATGTTCCAAATCATTTATTTGGTTACCTTGGGGGTAGAGTAGGTGTAAGGAAGGCAGTATAAATGCTTGATTCTTTCCCTTTATTTACCAGTTTCTAAAGTGAGTTGGATAATATTCTCCAGAGGTAACTGGTGGCAAATGTGTGTTTATGTGCATGTGTTGGGGAGAAGTGTTTCACTCCATTGCATTTCTTATTTTACTGATATTCAAAGCGTTTCGTCTTTCGCTATGGGAACCTTAGAGATGTTTTGAGTCTGCGTTCTTCCTTGTTGAATACCTTGTATGCCACTCTCACCCCTGTGCCCTCCCTCTTCCCTACTGCAGCTCATTTCACATATGAGTAGGTGTCCCATGAACTTATCCTGTAAAATTCGAGTCGTGTCATTACTCAAAAAATTCTCAGTGACTCACCAAAGTAAATATAGACCTTGCCATTGGCCTTGGGGTCCCAGTTTTTCTTACTCCTGCCCTGAAATTGGGAAGTCCCTTTGCTCATCCCACCTCTCCAGCTCAGCTTTCCACAATCTCTCTGCCTGTGCTTCAATCATCTTAAATGCCACTTGCCTTTATGGATCTCTTCCTCATGTCTTCAGTTAGGAAGCTGGGCTGTTCTGGGACATTTGCCTGCATTCTGAACTTCTCTTTAAAGTATTTGCTAGGGGGCTTTGTCTTCTGGTCCCTCGCAGGCTTGTCTATTACTCTTTGTAGTAGAAACGGTCTCTTGATTGTTTCACTCAACGGCATTCTTCCGTGGCATCCTGTCCTACAATTTTCCTATTTGTAGGATTATGCTGAATATGAAGTATTCATATTCATGAACTCAACTAAGAGTCACTGAAGGAGATATGGGTTTCTATATATTTTTAACTATAGAAATAGTTATATTTGCATATATCTTGTATCTATGAACTCCAAGGCACAAAAAAATGCCCATTAAAAAAAAATCTGAATGTTCAAAGCAACAACATAATTCTGCAGAGAGACAATTTATGGAGAGTCAGTAATCTCCCCCATTTCCATTTCAGTAAATTAGGAGAACAAATAATTCTCTTCTTGTTCTACCTGTAACTTCCTCTTATGTGAAACCCTTAATCTCAGTCCAGTCGACAAAGATTTGAACCTCTGTTAGCAAATTCAGGTGGCCCAATTTATCTGACACAACGTATACTGCTCTGTCTGGTTACGTATCACTCAAATATGTTTGCATTCTAATGGACCCACTAGGCTAAATGTTGAAAGATGGGGTTTTTAAAAATCAGCTTTCAGGAATAATAGATGAGAAAACTTACCTACCTTTGTTGTGAGCAGATTGGAGAGAGGTTTCCCACACTTCACAGTGCTGTACCCTGAAAAGCCAGAAGGAAAAATCAGGTGGATAATTTTTATGTCTGTTGCTATGACAACTAACCCAGCCACTTCTGCGACGATAGGGACAATTATGCCAAAAGCTGGATTCTCAGCCTGGAGTCCCCAAGCCACACTGCCAAGTAAACCTTCCAAATCCCCCGTTGGCAACATGAAAACGAAATGGAGTGTATCAGAATTCACATGCTGTTCTAGGGAAACACCTGTAAGAGATGCCACATATGACTCACTGATTAATGCTAGGAACCAGAGTAAATTGCCTAGGTACCTTATTATGGCGTGAACCATCTGGAGAGGCCATAAGATTCACAAGCCATGCCTGACATCACGAGAGGGAAGCTGCTCACATTCACGGAAAAAATGACCACATTCACACCATGCAAGAGTTCTAGGCAGCATCCAACACATTACTGTGCTTGCTGAGAGGGAGTTTTATCTCAGGTGTTGAGTAAATGCAATTCTCCATTTTATTCTCAATACTACGATAAGCTGGAAGCCTGAGAATACCTCTGTTCAGGATTCTAATTGTGCCGTTATCTGAACTCTTAAAATGATTATGGAAGGATTTGAGATTACTGGTAGGGTTCTCTTAAGAATCCATTTGGAAATCAATATATAGTCACCGAGAAAACCCACTCTATTAGTTGTTGCATTAGGAAGACGATCATGTCTAAAACGAGGGAGCAGTATTTTTTCTTATTTAATATTGGCCAAATTGTACATGATATATTGTGGTGTCAACTCCTGAACACAAATAAAGAGAGATTGATGCACAGTAAAAAAAAAAAAATCCATTTGGGGTTGAAACGAATTCTTCTGCTGCCCGTTGGTCCTTCACAGGTTAAAAAAACACACACACAAAATACTCCCCTGCTTACATAAGGAAAATCTCATCTGCAGAAGACCAAAAAATTCAAATATACAGTTTACAAACAAATGATTTTCACTTGTATTTTGAAAACAATACCAAGTTTGAAATGGAAAGGTAAAGATTTTTCTGGAAATAATTTCTGCGTGTGTGCATGTGTGCATTCGTGTGTGCCTGAGGAAGGAGAGGGCAGATTGGAAACCACTGGGCGGTGTAGGGTACGGGAATTTGGAACTGCTACTTCCTTCTGCCTTTTTCCTGGTGTTAAATTTCAGCACAGCACTCCTTGTTCCTTAATTAATGATTAAACAAATTCAATTCATGATTTAACTTAATTAAACAACTAATGAATTTGTGTATGCGGGAATCATTACTGTGGCATGTGAGGCATGGCCTCCAGGGCCTGGTTAACTCAGTTCTTCACAGCTCAGTAAATAGTACCTAGCACACATGTCTCTTTTCCTTCTAGGCCACACCCCCACTGTAGAGTCATCTCCCTCTATTCCGGGTTAGCGACATGCATAGATGCTCAACGCACAGATCAGCCTTTGCATATGAGGGTAAGTTTTCTGGTACATTTGCGAAGAGATACAGATTTGAAAATGTGTTTCCACCAGGGACAATCAGCTTAGTTATTCTTTAAAAGCTATTGAGACCTATTATAGAAATGTTCATGGGCAACTCATTTCAGGAGAACAAAATGCAGTCTTGTTTTATACGTAGAGATTCTTATTTCTTTTTGAAAGCAAAATGGCACCTCGGAAATCCAACAAAAAGTCCATTCTGAACATTTGAAAAGAAATAGTTTTCATGACGATCAAGTGGAGGCCCTTACCTTGGGATGACAGGATGTGCCTCTCTCTCCTGGTTTGAGGTCACTTTGGAAAAAGGAAAGAGAGAGATGACAACCATCACATATCGATGTTTCCCATCTACAGGGTACATCCTGTCCTGTGTTGTGGATACGTTAGCTCACCTGGGATGTTTTCATCTTGATTTTCAAGGAGGGAAACAGGGCCTGGAGAGATGAATTAACTTGCCCAAGGTCACCCAGTTAATACAAGGTAGAGCTGGGGAGGCTTCAACGTCCGTCTGTGTTTGTGCCTTACCGCCCATCGAAGAATGTCTGGCACGTGCCTAAACTGATCGCTTGAGGTTCTAATATATTTGACAACGGTTTGTTTTCTAAAGTAGGCAAACATTTCCCTTGGAATCTCATTGACACTGTTAATTTGCTTAGCAAGCCATTTTATCCTGAGTAGTGCCAAGGAAACTTCAGCGATCCCCTGTCTTAATTATCACTGACTTCAAATTAGGAAGTCCCATGTAATGAGGTTACCCTGTAGATGCACATAAAAGATGTGGAGGCTTCCTACCTGGGTTATTCCTATAGAGCAGCCCAGACTTAGAGCAAACCTCTGATGAGGAAAAATGGAGAGCAACCGGCAGTGGTGCCCTGGGAAGTGAACCCGGGTGTTATCCACTTGCCTTTTATTTTGTGAAATACATTTCAACAACCAATACTGCTTTAGGTCACTCTCTGAATATCTATATTTTGGAGACAGAGTTCTTTCAAGGAATTAGTCTTTTCATCCCGTGTAGACAAATTACAGGATCTCCGGGGGATGGCTCTTCTGCTAACCCCAGCTTTTCTCCACAAGCACAGGGGCTCTGTGAGAGTGAATGGGTTAAAGTGAACTTATTTCAACAAACTCCTGAGTCCATATTTATTGATCACTCCTGGACTTTTCTTTTTCTCTCTTTTATTTATTTATTTATTTATTTATTTATTTATTTATTTATATTGTTACTTAAATTTTTTTCCAAGATTCATTCCCCATTCCCCACACCCAGTGCTCCCCGCTTTAGGTGTCCCCAGTACCCACCACCAGGCTCTCCCATCCCTCCACCCCCCTCCCTCCAAGTCCCTCAGTTTGTTTCTGTGTCCAAAGTCTCTGTTGCTTTGTTTCTTTCCCTGGATTACCCTACTTCCCCTTTACTTTCCTTCTCCCACTGTCCTCCAGTTTGCCCCTCATGCACCGCAAGTAAGTGAAACCATGCGATACTTGACTTTCTCTTCTTGGCTTATTTCACTCAGCATAATCTCTTCCAGTCCAGTCCATGTTGCTACAAAAGTTGGATATTCATCCTTTCTGATGGAGGCATAGTATTCCACTGTATATATGGACCACATGTTCTTTATCCATTCATCTGTTGAAGGGCACCTTGGCTCTTTCCACAGTTTGGCAATTGTGGCCATTGCTGCGATGAACATTGGTGTACATATGGCCCTTCTTTTCACTACATCTGTATCTTTGGGGTGATTTTATTTATTTATGAGAGAGAGAGCGCGCGCGCATGGGGGGCGAGGGTCAGAGGGAGATGGAGAATCCTCGCTGAGCAGGGAGCCCGATGCCAGACTCAGGACCCTGAGATCATGACCTGAGATGAAGGCAGTCGCTCACCCAACGGAGCCATGCAGGGGCCCCAGTCCTGGACTTTTCCAAACTATGCCTCTTCCTTGGCAAACACATTGTGAAATATGTTAGGCAACAGCCACCGAATTCACAGAATATGGAATCTAAGCAGTCCGGGTCCTTGTAAGGTCGCTGCATGGCAGAAGAGGTCTCAAAATGCCAAAGTTCTTAGCTCTTGGCAGGATGGAGTCCTCTCCAATAGGACTCCATTGAAGAGCCTGGATGATCCTAAGAGTGAGGCTCTTGGGTGTGAGCTTCCAGAGAGTGATGTCTTGGGTGGATTAAATCAAATCATGAGAGGGGAGGGCCGGTCAGGGTAGACACAGACCTCAGCTGCTGCCTCCTTCTGTCTTCACCTTCCAAACTCCCTTGCTAAGGAAGAGAAACAAATATCAAGTGCTTCAGAGTAGTTCAATTCCGGATGAGGCTAAGAAAGGGACTCTCAGGAACACTGACTTCCCTAGTTCTTCAACTTGAGCAATGGCTTGGTTGTATTCAAATGCATCATGTTCAGAGTTTGTTAGCATTCAATTCTTCCTGAGCACCCAGAGAGAAATTTCTCTTAGATCTTAGGACCGGGGAGATCTGTATCCCCGAGTCACAACTGGCTTGTTTTGAGTTCACATACACCATGACTCTGGAATCTGATTGTATTTCTCTCTTGCTTTGTCTCCTAAGGAGCTTGGAGCAGGGTTTCAGACTCATTGTGTTTTGGTGAAAGCCCTTGAATCCTCATTCTTTTTGCCCATCTCTGTGACACCAAATTTGTCCTTTTCATGCTACCTTTGTGTCTCCAGTCCATCTTCTGAAATTTTCAGGACATGTCAACATGATGACAAAAGAGCCTTCTAATCTGTTCGTCCTTCTGGTTGTGCACTGCATAATTCTAGGAAATGTCACTCACATAGACTACAATGTAACCGCAGTGCGAATGGTGCCTTCCCGAGTTGTGCAGTGCCTACCTTGGACAACCATTGATGGGCACCCAGGGAGAAGACAATCTCCCAAAGAGGCTCCATTCTGTTCTTAGATGGGATGTACGTACATTTCACAGTCTGGGATTCTTCAAGGACAATGGCTCCAAATAATCCAAACCTTGACTTAGCAATGCTCACCTGTGATTTTCTTCTTTTGTGATTTCCTTTTGAAACAGTGTAAACAGCTAAAAGCAAATTCTAAGTATAAAATGGCACCGTTATATGTATTCTGACAGAAGTCACAACTTGGATAATCCTGTCTTCATTCACCTAGTTAAATTCTTAGAGGACTGCCTGGCACCCCCTTTGCTGTGGTGGCTTTATAGTCAATTGCCCTAACCCCCCCCCCCCCATTACGTGTGTCCTTCGTGGAGATGCCTGGGGTCAAAGGCCATTTCTACTCGGCTTCCCTGAAAGAGATTAGTGTGTCAGAAAATCCTGTCTGCAATTGCTGAACCCACCTTCTCCTATCTTTTCCTAAGTGCAGGTGGAGGGTCCTGACTAGCTTCTTTGTCCATAACAAGAAAGGAGGAAAGACCTCTTCGAATTACCTCGAGGGACGCTATCTCCTGCTCCCTGGTTAGCAGATTGCATGCCACGTTCCCAACACCAAAGATGAGTTGGTCCCAAGATAACATCCCTCATGTAATCTTGGAGCTTCTGAAGTTTTCTACATTTAGTAAACCAAAACACATCCGTATCATTCATATGCCCAGAAAGCATTTTATAGTCCACATCTAAGTGAATCCACCTGCTTTTAGGATTCTTTTCTTCCATACTAAACTGATAATCCAAACCCAAACAGAAGAGGACACAACACGCAAGGACAAGTGGTAATTTAACAGCAAAATGTTGATACAACACAGAGACCCAAGGTGAACAGATTTCAGCATGGGGATTTCAAAGTAAATATGTATTTTGCGTGCATCGAGGAGAGGGTAGCTCTGACAATTTCACGTTTAGGCAGGAAACACAATGATGTTAGCAGGGTTTCCTTCTCAATCTGTATGGGTTTGGGACAGAAGGATAAAGGGAAACAGATTCCACTCGAGTAAGGGACCGTCTGGTTTCAGAATATAGAAATCCTAGCAGTGTAGTGCAGAAACCGTTGGGACAGTGAAGGCAACATTCGGTTGGAGTTCAGGGTCTGTGATGCTCTTTCCTCCCAGTAAGACTGAGACCCCCGTCTCAGCAGATGGGCTGAAACGAGGGAAAGGGCATGATATTATGTGGGACACTTCCAGGTAGAAGGACATTCTTCCGTGATGTGTGCTTTGGGTGTCTTGATGATCATATTGAGATAAGGTGCCCCTAGGAATCAGAGACGACCAGAGAAAACTGTTAACCATCAGCAATATGGAAGCCTGGTGTGAGAACTGTATCTCTTTTTTTTTTGTAATTTACTGGAGCATACATGAATATTGTGCTGTAAGGTGCTATATTACCTTTTTCCATTTCCATTTCATTAAGAAACTGGTCCAAAAGATTTTTCAAAAGAAGAGAAGAGGAAAGGAAAGAAAAAGGGAAACCCTTCACTGGCTGTGGCTAAGAATGATCTCAGTTCTGGTCTGTTTTTCTGTTCCTTTGGTGTCGACCCAGTTGTGCTGATCCTTCTGAGTCTGCCAACGCTGTTCTTGGCCCTTCCCGTCTGGGTTTTGGCCCCATGTGCTAACGTCAGAGTTTCTACTCCCAGCCGGTGCTTAAAGTGAACATCAGATGTCGTCTGTATCAGCCGTGTGTTTAAGGAGGCTTGTCTCCCCCAATATGCTCTGCAAGACACCACATGCTCCTGATCATGCTTCCAGGGAAAGCTTTCTCTGGGCTGCGCAGATCTGCGACCCTCCGGCCTCCCGGGTGGCTCTGTCCGTTCGGTGTCCTGGATCTGCTTTCAAGAAGGACAGGCACAGCCGTCACATGTGCATTAGTGGGCCACGCGCTGGCTTGGAGTCTCATTTAAGTATCACGACAATAGTGTGAAACCGCCCTGCTATTCCCCCTGCTATCACCGTCCCTGCGAGATGCAGGGAAGACGACGACAGGTGCAAGTCAGAGCTGGGGCTTGGTCCCAAGGGGCCGAGGACAATGCCTGCCTTCTTCCACATCACCTTCTCTCCATCTCTGTACGGCATACTAGATCTTTCTGTCGGAGAAGTCACTTCCTTCATAAAGTTTGAATTGAAAACAGAGCCTCCATTGGGAATGAACACCGGGCCGAGGTTTTCCCTCTGTGACCCCAAGACTAGCAGGTGAAGCTCCTCCCACAGTGGACAGTGTGGGTGCTGCCTGCCACCCAGCACGGCGCGTGGCACCCAGGAAGGACTGTAAATAAGGCCTCGTTCTTTTCCTCTTTGTTCTCTTTTGCCAGGGAGGAGAATGTCCTGCTCTGTGTGACGCATCCCCAAAAGCCTTCCTTCGCTTGTTCTCCGGCCTTTCCCTTATTTGGGGGTGACTGATGACTATTAATAATGATGAGGATGGCGATGGTACCAGCCGTAGTGGCCACGCAGCCCTCTGAGACGAGGCTGTCATGCGAGCTCGGAGCTGTCGTAGCAGGGGAGTGCCCCCGCCGCGGCCTTCTGCACAGCCCAGCTCGGCGAGATGACAACGAGACACCTGTTCGAGACACCTGTTCATCTGAGTGCCTCTGAGGCTCCGCTTCCTTCTCCTGTCCGAGGGCGACGTCCAGCAGCCAGGCCAGGCAACAGAGAGCCCGCAGGAGGCCGAGCTGGGAGCCCGCCGCCCCTTCCCTGGCACGGCCACCCTCGGCCACCCTCGCGCCCATGAGCGCTCTCGGAGAAGGTGGTGTCTTCCTCTGGCTGCATTCAGCGCAGAGGGAGCAACCCAGCCTGAGGAGGCAGGGTGGGTACTGCATGCATTTTTCTTTTCAAACTCTCTTTCAAACCTGCCCGAATCTGGAGTTTCTGGAAATGATTCTGCATCCATGTTGTGTGATAAACCACAAAGCTGGAAACGCTTGTTTATAATTCTGCAACTCCCCCACCCCGTCGGGGCTCCTTCTGTGACCTGCGCTTATTTTACCGAAGGGAGAGCGTGTTGAGATGCTGTCAGGGTCAGACAGCCCGGCCAGAAGGAGCAGCGGCCACACCAGTCAGCCTGCCTTTCGCAGCAGAACTCTGGGGACTTGCTCAAACCCAGGGAGGCACGTTGGTCAAGGTCTGTCTCTAGGGTTCCCGGCACGGCCAACAGGTTTGCAGAAACAAGATGTTTTAGAAACAGCTCGAAATTTCTTACTTAACCTCAGAAGGTATTTAGATACGATTCTCTTCAATGTCTAGTACAAAATTAAAGCCATGTATTTTAAGGTGAATAGAAAAATCCATATGGGGGTGTCCAGGTGGCTCAGTCGTTAAGCGTCTGCCTTTGGCTCAGGTCGTGATCCCAGAGTCCTGGGTTCAAGCCCAGCATCGGGCTCCCTGCTCGGCGGGAAGCCTGCTTCTCCCTCTCTCACTCCCCCTGCTGTGTTCCCTCTCTAGCTGTGTTACTCTCTAACAAATAAATAAGATCTTTTTTTTAAAAAAAGAAAAATTCATATGTTGGTAGTGCACTCTAATGGCTATTAGTGACTCTATTAATACTCTAATGGTGATTAATATTAATCAACTATACTATAAAGAGCTATGCTGAAGTAACTGGTTTTTGCCACATCATAGTCATGACATTCCCATAGTACTCACTCAGTAGTTCAATATACTACAGAAAACGTATTTTTTCCTGAAATACAGCTTTGGAGTTCTCTAACTGCTTTGGAGCTGAGTTCATAAACACCAGATCTCGATGACGCAGTTTCTTTCCTGAGGACCTAACAAGGACGCTAACCCACACCCTGGTTTCTACCAGTAGAAGAAAAGGGTGCAAAAATGCACCCCATGCCAAGGGAAAAATTCACAGTGCTATAAATGGAGTGCAGCTTACCTCGGGACAGCAAAGCCAACTATAGTTTGAAAAATTAAGATGTAGCAGACAAAATGTTTTTTTTTTTTCCTCTTCCTCTGACATGATTTCGATTAAAAGCTTGAGAAGAAATGCTGATGAGCAAGACAGAAGCGGAGGTGGCTGCGCGTGGAGTGCCTCCCGTTCTTCGGATTTTTCGATTGTGCGAAATGCTTCGGGTTAGCGCCCTGGTTAGATGTGCCATCAGCCTCTGAGAGATCACCTAAATGCTCCGTTTATTTTATTTTAGAAAAATGAGGCTTCCACTGACACATGAGGTCTTAGGAAGAAAAGTAAAAGCACATCCTTGGTTTGAGTTCCATGATGAATAATTCCAGCGGGCATGTGCTGATGCTCACTGGCATTTTCCTGTTGTTTTAGTCCCTATATTTTAGTGAAGGGTTTTAAAGATTTTTTAAAAAATATCTTATTTATTTATTAGAGAGAGAGAGAGAGAGGGCACAAGCAGAGGGAGAGACAGGCAAAGGGTGAAGCAGGCTCCCTACTGAGCAGACAGCCCAACATGGGGCTTGATCCCAGGGCCCTGAGATCATGACCTGAGCTGAAGGCAGAAGATTTACTGATTGAGCCACCCAGGTGCCCTAAAAGCTCTGATTTTTAAATAAACTGCCTAGGCTTCTCTTTTTCTTTTCTTATCTTTTCTTTTCTTTCTTCTTTTTTAAAATTTTATTTATTTATTTATTTATTTACTTATTTATTTATTTATTTATTTATTTATTTCGGTGGGGAAGACACAGGAGAAGTGGTTAGGAGACTTGGTTGCCTGCTTTTGATAACCCTGACTAATTTGGGGGTGATTAGTTGTCCTTTGCGTTCTTCTTCATTTTCCAACAGTGCAAGGAAGGAATGGGATGGTGATGCAGGCTGTGGCTTGGGGGTCAGGAGGACAAAGTTCTCAGCGTGGCTCAGATCCTCCTAGCTCTGAGACTTTAGACATGGATTAGTACTCATGCCACAAGACTGGCTGAAAACTGAAGGATAGAAAGGTCAATGCATTTTTTAGGGTAGATAATTTGATGGTAAGCAAAAACAAAATCTGGTCAGTCTTCCTTTGTAGTGTTCAGGCTTTCTTTTTAATGGTAACTGTTGCATCAGCCAAGATTTGTGGCAAAATGCTGATAACAATCATTCTAATAAACAGATACCTTATGTTTTCAAATTTCAATGGGAGTATGTATTTCTAATATTTTGTTCTCATTCTTAGCTTGCTGAACGTTTCGTCATGGATAGAGACTGAATTTTATCTAATGCTTTTCAGCATGCTTTGAAAGGATCATGTGAATGTCCTCTTTTAATTCATTATTTTGAGTTAATTACATTATTATTTATTGCACAGTGCTCGCATTCCTAGAATAAACCCAACATGGTCATAAAGAAGAATGACTTGGTCACTCTCTTACTGTACTCTTAAATTTAATCAGTTAATAGTTTATTTAGGGTTTTAGCATCTGCCCTCAAATAAGAGACCCAGTGGGGCTCCTGGGTGGCTCAGTTAAGTGTCTAGCTTTGGCTCAGATCATGATCTCAGGGTCCTGGGTTTGAACCAGACATTGGGCTCCCTGTTCAGTGGGAAGCCTGCTTCTCCCTCTCCCACTCCCTCTGCCTGTGTTCTCTCTCTCACCGTGTCTCTCTCTGTCAAATAAATAAATAGAAACTTCAAATAAGAGGCCCATTAAGTATACCAAAGTCAGGTCAGCTAATAGCCCATGAGTGGTCATACAAAAAGGTAATGGGTCCAGGAAGAAATATCCAAAGGTTAAATGAATTTCTCATGCTCAGAAAATGTGGATTCAGTGTTCTGCTGTCTGGAGTCACCAGGGGGAAGTGTGGACATCCTTTGAAGAAATCTTCCTGGTATTTTCTGAGCATGGCGCTGCCCAGCAGCTCCAGAGAAGATCCAAAATGACTCAGGGGTGAAGGAATTGTCCTATGAATGAGGCAGACAAAAAGTTATGTTTCAGCCTGGAAAACAAAAAAGAGTTGAGTCAGAATATCATTTCAAAAAAGGTAATACCCAAAAGAATGTTGAAAAAGAAAACCAAAGCTGATGACATCACAGTTCCAGACAAAGCTGTAATCATCAAGACAGCATGGTACTGACATAAAGAAGACACATAGGGGCACCTGGGTGTCTTAGTCAGTTAAGGGCCTGCCTTCAGCTTGGGTCATGATCTTGGGGTTCTGGGATCAAGTCCTGCATTGAGCTCCTTGTTCAGCGAGGAGCCTGCTTCTCCCTCCACCTTTCTCTTTCTCTCTAATAGGTGAATGAAGTCTCTAAAAAAAGAGACACAGAGAACAACAGGACAGAAGACAGAACTCAGAAATGGACCTTTAACTCTATGGTCAACTAATCTTTGACAAAGCAGGAAAGAATATCCGATGGAGAAAAGACAGTCTCTGTAACAAATGGGGCTGGGAAAATTGGACAACTACATGCAGAAGAATGAAACTGGATCATTTCTTTATGCCATACACAAAAATAGATTCAAAATGGATGAAAGACCTAAATGCGAGACAGGAATCCACCAAAATCCTCTAGGAGAACACAGCAGCAACCTTTTCGACCTCAGCCACAGCAACTTCTTGCTAGAAATATCGCCAAAGGCAAGGGAACCAGGGCAAAAATGAACTATTGGGACTTCATCAAGATAAAACTCTTTTGCACAGCAAAGAAATCAGTCAGCAAAACCAAAATACAACTGACAGAGTAGGAGAAGATATTTGCAAATGACATATCAGATAAAGGGCTAGTATCCAAAATCTATAAAGAACTTATAAAACTCAACACTCAAAGAACAAATAATCTAGTCAAGAAATGGGCAGGAGACATGAACAGACATTTCTGCAAAGAAGACATCTAAATGGCCAACAGACATATGAAAAATTGCTCAACATCCCTCAGCATCAGGGAAATACAGATCAAAACCACAATGAGATACCACCTCACATCAGTCACAATGGCTAAAATTAACACGACAGGAAACAACAGGTGTTGGCAAGGCTGCAGGGAAAGGGGACCCTCCTCCACTCTTGGTGGGAATGCAGGCTGGTGCAGCCACTCTGGAAACAGTATGGAGGTTCCTCAAAAAGTTGAAATAGAGCTACCCTACGCCCCAGCATTTGCACTACTGAGTATTTACCCCAAAGACACAAAGGGGCACATGCACCCAAATGTTTATAGCAGCAATGTCCACAATAACCAAACTACGAGCCCGGTTGTCCATTGACAGATGAACGGATAAAGAAGATGTGGTGTATATACATTTATAATAATGGAATATTATGCAGCCATTTAAAAATGAAATCTTGCCATTTGCAATGACAGATGGAACTAGAGGGTACTCTGCTTGGCAAACTAAGTCAATCAGAGAAAGACAATTATCATATGATCTCACTGATACGCAGAATTTAAGAAACAAGGCAGAGGATCATAGGGGAAGAGAGGAAAAAATGAAACATTATGAAACCAGAGCGGGAGACAAACCATAAGAGACTCTTAATCTCTGGAAACAAACTGAGGGTTGCTGGAGGGGAGGGGGTTGGGAGGGATGGGGTGGCTGGGGGATGGGCCTTGGGGAGCGTATGTGTTGTGGCGAGCACTGTGAGTTGTGTAAGACTGATGAATCACAGACCTGTACCCCTGAAGCAAATAATACATTATGTTAGTAATAAAAATAAAGAAAATAAATTAAAATGTAAATTAAATAATAATAAAAAAATTAAAAAGGCTGTGGACAGACATGGACCACATGAACATGATTTAGATATTGGAGCACCATGGGGTGGGCAAAGGTATGGATCTGGAAAAACTAGATTAGATTCCAGATTTTCCACTTACCATAGAGATTCTTAAACTGGGCTTCCATGAATGGGCTTTGGAGAGGCTAAATTTCAGAAGTAATATGTAAAGGTTATGTGTCTCACACTTCCCTGGGGTCCGATTCTACCACTCTCAGTACTTTTTGGACTAGATGTGCACTCAAATAATAAAAAATCAAACCGAAGTGTATATGTACTCAAGGAATTGTCTTGAGAATAAGTAATTATGGTAGGAGATAAAATCTTGTGAACCATTTACCCGAAAAGCAGGCTTATGAAAACATTCAACAAATATTTGGATACACTGAATAAGCCAATTGCAGAAAAGGAGGATTCTGTCATAAAATCTACACACATGCACATATATTCCCAACCCCCCCAAATCCCACTATTGTCACCACAAAAGAAACTGTGCCGGGCTGAATCAACCTTATCCACCGAGCATAGTGTTAAGCTAAAGCAAACATTTCAGCAAGGTTTTCCTGATTCATTAATAGCAGAATAAACACACGGCCTTCCTTTAATGGAACATATAAAGAGGTTACTGGAATCGTAGCAAGTAGAGCCAGGGGAAGATAAAGAGAGAATTTAAATCGTAGTCCTCCCTGCTCCGGTTTTCATATTCTTCATCATCTTTTCCTTTGATCCATGTGGATGGATGCCTGGGAGATCTCTGAACTCAGAAAGCCCACATTTAGAAGGGGGAGCTTTGTTTCTTATCTAATTTTTGGGCTTCGCACTGAAGCATATGAGGGTCATCCTTCCAGCCTGGGACTTGGGGCTATCAAATAAGATGAGCTTAACATGTTTTCCAACTGAACCGAACTGCAAAATTCTGAACAATCAAAGGGAACCGAGGGAGTGGTGACAGTGTCCTCAGCTCGGATGATCTTGCTTTGCAGTTCTCCACCTGAAATTCCATTTTATGCAATGGTTTCAATTTCAACTCCCCAAATAAAATCTATCATTGATGTATCGAAGTGGAATCATTTGGAACTACTAGGAGCCTCGGTTTTCTCTTCTGTGATTGTATGACTGTACAATGGCAAAGTGGAAACTAGGAAAATTCTAAGTGCAGTGAATATTGAGACTTCAAGGGGAGGAAATCACTTAGACCAACAAGACAAGTATAGAATCACAAAAAGGATGCTGATGAGATATCAAAGCAAAGGAAAACATTTTATTAGAAGATGGAGGTGTACAAACTATAAATGCAATTAATATTGAATTACTTTAAGGAGAAAAGATTTACACATTTTCCAAAAAGGGGGGTTTGTGATCTTTATGTGTCTCAGTTTTGAGTGTGTACATGTGTGTATGTGTGTGCAGAGAGAGAACTTATAACATTAATGTCTGTTAAAGGCTTTCTGTGTGGGGCACCTCAGTGGCTCAATCGGTTAAGCATCTGCCTTCAACTCAGGTCATGATCCCCGGGTTCTAGGATTGAGCCCCATGTTGGGCTGTTCAGCGGAGAGCGTGCTCGTCCCTCTCTCTCGCCTCTCCCCCTGCTTGTGTTCTCTGTCTGTGTCTGTCAAATAAATTAATTTTAAAAACCTTTTTAAAAAATAAATGCATTCTATGTGCCATGCACTAGCCTGAGGGGTTTATATGTGCATGAACTTCAATTCTTTATTATTGCTCTCATTTTACAGAAAAGAAAGCTGCGACTAAAAAGAGGGATTTCCTTGCACACACTTCCCCAACTGCAGGACCAACATTTGAAAGGCAAGCTACTTTGATTCTTGACATTACCTTCTGAGATTTGTTTGTAAGCAAATCCCTGGAGTACCAAATCAGAAACCCAAATAAAAGGGTTTTTGTGACCCATCAGATGTCAGGGAGTTATTGCAAATGAGAACTTTCAGACTTGAAACCACAGACAACGATGAATCCAATTCTGTTTTCTTGGACCTCTTTATCTTCAGAGAACCGAGTTCCTATGTCCTTTCTTGTTCTTCTTTTGGGATGAGCGGACAAGTCAGCACAGTCGCCACTGTAGTGAAGTCATTAAAATAAATAAATAAACACAGAGCCAGACCCAAGGCAAGAAAGGCTAGAGAGTCACCTGATCCACGGTCCCCTCATTCTGAAACATTTATGCTTATAAAACATCTGGATTCTGGTAAGCATGCCTGTGGGGTGCTCAAGTGCGAAAGAATGTGCCCTAGGAACCCATTTTAGAAGAAGATTTGCATTATATCTAAGAAAATCTTGTTTGGAAAATATGTACATAAAAAGGTGACTTTTAATCCATAGCTAAGTAAGAATACAGATAAATCTTTTTTTCCTGTTAATTTACATTTTTCTATTCTAAAATTCGGGTAATACATGTAAGAAAGCTGGCAGTTTAAAAAACCAACTGAACAAGTACCAATTAAGTGTCAACTAAGAGTCAGACACTTTGCTGGGAAATTCACGACCCAGGGGGTAAGCTCCTTTAGGAACCAGACCCTGTTGTTCTTATTTATCTCTGTTGACTCACTGTCCTGGACTGACAGAGAATAGGGCCCCATAAATATTTGTTTAATAAATATGGAGAGAGACCCATCAACAACTGAGAAATTAATATTTCAATTTTTTCTGTATTCTATGTAGAAAGACACACAGGTTAGGGTGCAGAGTTAGAAGCAAGCAAGGAAAGATTCACTGGTGGCTGGGTGGGGTCAAGCATTGTGAACTGGAGATTCCCTCCTGGATTTGATGCTTGAACTGAGTCTTAAAGAGGCCATTGGGTAGGTGGGCATGATGGCCAGAGGGTGAGGAGGAAACAGGAGGGAGGAAGACGGTCATAGACAAAGGAAGCCACATGAAAACAGCATTGCATTGCCAGTTCAGAGTTGTTAGGAATAGCAAAAGCGAGAGAGAGAGAGAGAGAGAGAGAGAGAGAGAGAGAGAGAGAACACTGCAGGGAAATGAAGCTTCTAGAATAGCAAGAAAAGTCACCATTGACTTTGCAGATGGAAAGGCCAAGGATTCCATGCAAAAGAGATTAAGACTCCAAAATAAAGTGACATGACAGTGAAGAACATGACAAAATCAACAGGCACAAGAAAATACAAGAAGGAAGGAGTTATGAACCAAATCAGAAGAGACTCTAATTACATGTTATTTCCATTTGCATAAAAATGACACAAATCTTTCATTTTGCATGATGGGAGTTTTGAGTGGTTTCAATGGACTTTTGACTTATCTTTTTCCCCCTAAAATAATTATGCCCATCATCATTATGTCTTTAGCAAGAATATACTTAAGGAGGACACATCAAAAATTCATGAATAGGTTATAGAATTATATAAATATTTTGTAAAATGTTTTAAACATATAAGTAGGTATTCTTTTCTCAATAAATGCTGTTAACATCTGTCTAAAGCAGTGTTTTAAAAAGATGAGGGAAAGAAAGAAAAAGAAAGAAAGAAGGAAAGAAAGGAAGGCAGGCAGGCAGAGAAGGAAGGAGGGAGGGACAGAGGGAAGGAAAGAGGGAGGGAGGGACAGAGGGAAGGAAAGAGGGAGCAAGGGAGAGAGGGAGGGGGGAGAAAGGGGAAAGGAGGGCAGCAATAAGTTCCTCCAGACCTTGCTATGTGTAGACAGTGGAATGACTTCTGCGGCAAGAATGAGTTTCACTACTCCTTCAAGAACTTTGTCTCAAGAAGCTTTACTTATGTCTGGTATTCTATCCATTGTTGCCACTCATTGAGAAATAACCAAATCTCTGTGTTAAAACAAGTCAGAAGAGGTATCAGGGATTGACTAATGCCCTAACTAAGAAGCAAAGGCGCCCCAAGGTCATGAGCATGGTCATCCATCACGGCCCCACCAATAACCTGTGAATAGAGAATGCTCCTGACCACCCCCTACTAAGATGGGAACAATGCTCCTAACTGGAGTAAGAGTTTCAACAGCAAACTTTTCCTAGGAGGACTTTAGGAACAGACTTCCAGAAACTCGGTGCAGTCTCCTGCCCTTTGGGTCAAAACAAAAATGATAATAAAGTGTTCAAAATCATTATGATTTCATCTTCAATGTTTCTCGATCCAGTTTCTAACTTGATGTCCTTTTAATCTGAATAACTTTGACCCATAACCTCATGCTGTGTGAGCAGTAGCAGCGTCTTTTCCATGACTTTACAGGCACAGACTTTCTGGCAAACGCAAAACGAGTTATGTCCTGGGTGGGGGAACGGGCGCCGGGCCCTGGCCGCACACGACTTATGCCGCCGCTCCTTGTTTAATCGAATCAAAACAAATACGGTCGATTACATGGATAAAAAGCTCCTGAATCCCCACGTTCGCTCAGGAGTAACTAAGCATTAGATAATATTATGGAATGTGGAAGTAAGTGCCTGCTGGCTTCGCGCTATGGTTCCCATGGCAACCACGCCAGGGAAGGGGAAGGCGGTTCAGACATACCGGTTTCTTTCGGCACAGAAATGGACTATCTCCGTGTGCGTGATGGTGCTTCGGTGCCTTTAAACAAGTACTGACTCGTTGGAGAGTGGTCTGAGTTACCAATCAGTCATAATCTGGGGACTGTCATCTTAGAGAGAAGGCAGGTGGCGTTGCTGGTCCTGAGATATTTAGGGATAGAAAGGATGTTCGGATGGGCAGAGGGAGAGAGTGGCATGAATTTTGCATGTGATGGGGGGTGTGTGTGCAGGCTCTATGAGCCCTGGATGTTTTTTCCTTCTTTTCCCAAAACAAAGACAGTGGTGGCCATAAGGAAAGGGGAAATCCCAGCCGAATGCTGAGCCCTGCAGAGGGTGGTCCCTCAGGAAAGCACAGAAAGATGAATTATGGGTTGGGGGAGAGGGAGGCCGAGAGGAGGCTTGGGTTTTGTGTTCAGCCAGGCTCCACAGGCTCTCCCATCTCTTTAAGAGCCACTGCGGCGGCCTCCGCAGGGAGGGGACAAAAGATGCCCGGGAACATCAGAGCCTGCTCCCGCCTCGTTGTTCCAGGATCATTTGGCTCATTTTCATCCCCCTGGGTCAGATGAGGAAGAAAGTTAAATACACCAATTCTTCTGAATTGCAAGTTACACCTCCTTAAGACTGAGAAATCCAATTATGTTTTATTCTGTGGTTGAAGAGGAACTTCAATTCCATGGTCAAAACGAAGGGCTGAGAGCCGGGAGAGCTGATCTTTGCTCTTGTCTCACTCACCTGCACGCTTCATGCTGTTCCTCCTAATGGCTCAGGTATGGTTCCCCTCTCACCCCCCCAGCCCCCCCCCCAGCCCCCAAGACTGGCTTTTTTAATTATAGGAGCTTCAGAGGTTCCTTCCAAAGATGCTCATTAACTTTAAACTCAACTTTTTAATTCGTTTTCAGTGATTTTTTGCTACCTCTTCTGAGAAGGTCAGCGAAAAGATTACATTTCTAAGGTGTGCTTAGAAGACGCAGAAAGGAGGTTCCACTGGGGTTTGTTCCGAATCTAGTACCAATCCTGTGCCACGTGTCCTACCTGTATTGTCATTCACAAGCGTGCATGTCCTCCTCCTCCTGTGATTCTAACAGACAGCGCCTGGGACGGCTGCGGCCCTGATTCCGCGTGATCACACATTCATGAGGCCACCTTTGCAGGATAAGGGAAGATGCAACGTGTATGCACCTGCCCTAGGACTTGGTGTGCACCACAGGGAGCGGGCTCTTCGGGTTGCCCCCCCGCCCAGGGTTCTGATGAATTGGGTCCATCAAGCCAATACAAGGAGCAACCGTGTTCTAACTGGGTTGGAGGTTTAGCCCCATCGGGTCTCTAAGACGATCTTTGGCTCTGTCATGCCATCCTCTTGACACACAAACACAACAAGATGTGGCCTCATTTTTCTGCCGGGGTAGAAGCCATGGCAGGAAATCTGCCCTCTCTCTTTCATCTTCCTTACGATAACAAAGGAAGGGGATTTCCCAAGTGCTTGGTATTATCAAGCACTTCCATTTATCCCTCAAAACAACCTTGCGAGATTGGTATTACCATCTGCATTGGGCAGCGTTCTCTAGAGAAGCAGAACCAAGACCATGTATATGTATATATATACACATAGCCCAAAATCTGAGGAGGGAAGCTGGCAAGTTAGAGATGCAGGAAAGAGCTGCAGTTTGAGTCCAAAGACCATCTTCCAGATAGAACTGAGAAGAACTGATCTTATAGATGAAGTCTGAAGGTTGTGTGCTGGAGAATTCCCTCTTGCTTAGGGGAGGTCGGTGTTTTCTTCTAGTCAAGCCTTCAACCGATTGGACAAGGCCCACCCACATTATGGAGTGCTTTACTCAATGGCCATCATAAGTATAACTCTCACTCACAAGCACCCTCACCAAACACCCAGAATGTTTAACCACATAACTGAGCACCTTGGCCCAACCACACTGACGCATAAAAACCACTATCATACCACCCATACCTTACCAGTTAGGTAATAGGGAGGGCAAAGAAATCAAGTAACTTGTCAAAATTACCTGCGTAGAGGCTGGCATAGCAGGGGCTCAAACCAAAGACTTTGGCTTCATTTGTTTCTGCACACATAGCCAAACGTCAGAGTGACAGCTGCTGGTGATTCTGACTTAAATCATGGAGCTTCTAGGTTCTCCAGACAGGTAGAGGTATGCTCAGGGACCTTCTCTATAATAACGTTTCCCAGACATCACCTTCTCTGAATGATTGGGGACTTTTTTTTTTTTAAGATTTATTTCTTTGAGAGAGGGGAGAGGGCCAGAGGGAAAGAATCCCCAAGCAGGCTCCCCAGCGAGCGCAGAGCCCACCGTAGGGCTTGACCTCACAACCCATGAGATCATGACCTGATCCAAAACCAAGAGTCAGATGCTCAACCAACTGAGCCACCAGGGACCTCTACTGTATATTTTTAAAGGGCTTTCCAATGAAATGAAGTCTGTGAATTGAGATATTCTCATGCCAGATGCCAGGAACGTAGTCCTGTGTACCTCTACACCATTTTGGTCAGAATGAGGAAAGACATAATAATTCCTTAGTTGTATTTCCACAGCCCTGGTGGTAGGGACTGGAATGCTCATTTTCCTGTGTGAAAACTCAGGTCCGTGTCAGGCTTAGCAGTCCTCCCACACATAAAAGGTTAGTGAATGAGACAGCTAGGATCTACACCGTGGTCTGGAGTTTCTTTTCCTGCAGAATGACTATCTCAGATCCCTGGCTCTCTAATGTCTTATCTGATGCCTGGATCATAGAACTGAAGCAAAGATAGCAACTTCTGTCACTTGCATGCCTCTGCTACCCCCCACCCCCCACTCAGGGTAAACAGGAAAGTTGTTCCTAGCACGTCAGAGGTGAAAACTTAGCTCTGGTCTGTTTTTGAATAGAGTGGCTATTTACCAAGATGTTCTTCTGTTAGAATTTCTCCAGAAAATTCACTGACTTAACTGGGAAGCAAAGGCAGATGCATTGCACAGATATGAGTTTTTTAACTGGTTGACTCCTAGGACTTCTTGGGCAACCGGACATGCTTGGCCTTCCCACCAGGCCAGCTCCTCTGTATAGACTGAGTGGCTTGGAGAGATACAGACGGGCCAAGCAATAACCTCTAAAACTGGCCATGGGGAAAATGGTTCGTCCAGAGACAGCCTACCTGCTAACCCAGGCCAGCCTATCTCCGCAGCACGCTGTAAGATGTACCCCACTGGGGTCTGTCTAGGATTTCATGAACCACAGTCTGTAACTCAATTACCCTCTCCGCCAGCTGTCCCCTTTCCCACCCTCCTCCCCAAAGTATGTAAAATGGCATGAAATTGTGTCATGACAGGGTGGTGATGACCGCCAGTGTATACTTTAAGGAGGCTAGCTTTTCAGCATTTCCTAAAGTGGGCGTGTGTGTCATCCGCATAGTTGAGAAGGCAGGCCACTGATGTTTGCTGCTACGGGTAAGGCAACGATACCCGGGTTTGAGTCTAGAAATCAATTCAAATTTTATTGTCTGAGGATGTGAAAAGAAGACTTTCAATGCTCTGCCAATATAGCTTATTTTTATTCAGGTCTCAAAGGTGAATAGAGTGTGATTTCTTTGGATACTATATGGTTTTTTCCCAGTGGAACTTTCAGAAGAGATCGAGTTATTTTTGTTGATGCATGATTTTTCCTGGCGGTGTGTCTTGGTCAGCGTGGGCTGCTGTAACAAAATACCACAGACTGGATGGCTTAAGCAAAGGCATTTATTTCTCATAGTTCTGGAAAAGGGAAGTGCAAGATGGAGGTGCCAGCAGGCTCTGTGTCTGGCTAGAGTTCTGCCCTTGGGTTGCAGACAGTCGCCTTCTCACGATGTCCTCACGTGGCCTTCCCTGAGTGTGTGCGTGCAGACGGGGCAAGACAGCAAGCTCTCCTGGGTCTCTTCCCATGATGACACTTGCACTGCCAGGAGATCCTGACTGTCGTGGCCTCATCTAAATCTATTCATCTCCCAAAGGCTCTATATTCAAGTGCCATCACAGTTGGGAGGGAGGGGAGTAGGTCTTCAACATTCCAGTTTGTGGTGGGACACACCTCAGGGGCTTTGGAGGTTTTGAGCCCAACACCTTTAGCATCAGAATCCCTACAATCATGTACCAGCTTGTGAGATCTCATTTACTTTTGTGTCCCGTTGATTAGCTGGGGACATCGTTGTTTATTTCCCATTGGCTGGTTTCGCTGACAGAGCTTTGAAACCTCCTCTGAGTTTTGTCTTCGATAGTTCTAGTTCTTTCTCATTGGTTCTTGGGAAAATGTCAGGAGGCTCTTTTGGGAAGAAGTAGGGGTCTCATTTTTATAAAAGTTCTCTTTCACTAAAGTCACCAGAAGTCTCTGAGGAAATTCATACTGGGGAATACAATTTCTTGGCCCTGTTAAAAATTATGAGAAAGAAGACATAGATGGACAAAGGAGAGTTGACTTGCTTAAATTCTTGCAGAGTGTTTTTGAGAACGACCGGCTTTGGAGTGAGGTGGACTTGGTTTTGCATTCTGGTGCCACCATTTCACACCATTAAAGTCTAATGACTTTAGGAAAGCTTCCTTATGACTCTGGATCAGGGTCTTTTCTCTATAAAATGGGAATTTAAATACCTACCTGGTAGCTCTACAAATATTTGTCATTTAACATAAATACGAAGTGCGGGGTAAGTGCCAAATATTTGTTAGTTCTCATGGCCTTTCCTCACAACTATAGCAATACCTCCTTTCCTGGGGACTTTTAAAGTTCTTCAAATTTCTATCTACCTTCTTTAGGCACTCACGTAATATTGGACATATAGCCTCAATGGAGAAGACAATTAGCAAACTCACAAACCGTGATTCTAGTTTATCTAAGACCAGGGTCAGGAAGCTAGAGCCCTTGAGCCTGATCTGGCCCACCGCTTGTCTGGATAAAGTTTTATTGGAACACAGTCACACTCGTTCATTTACACATTGTCTACCTGCTGCTTTTGTGCCCCGCAGCAGAGTTAGCCACATGTGATCAGCCTCAGATACTTGTCACCGCTCTTTTTTAGAAAAAAAGAATGTGATCCCTCGTCTAGGTAATTATTTCCAAATTTTTCTGCAAGTATTGACTGAAGTTGATGCCTTGAGTACAAGATTTGTATAATTCAAATAGCCCATTTCATATATGAAATCCAGAATAAAGGAAGAGGTTCTAGCTTCTAAATACTCTGGGCCACACGTCACTATTTTGCCAACCTTCGGGGAAATTCGTGTTTTTTGTTTTTTGTTTTTTTTGTTTTTGTAACAGAATAAACATTAAGTGCTCAGTGTCCTAGCTCGTTGATCTTAAGATCACCAGGAACAAACTGCTACATTTGAGTTTATTGATCTGATGCAACGAGGAGGAGGCATCCTGGAGAACATCTCACGGAGCTAACGAGAGAAAGGGGCAGCGACAGAGTTCAGATGAAATTTGAATGAAGCGATGTTTTGATAGGCTCAAAGCAAAGTAGGGTAGCGTGCAGGTCAATATCAGGCCTGGACTGAAACGTGTTTCCATGGAAACAATAAAGTTAAGATAGATATGGAATGTTATGCCCTTATATGAAGTTCTCCTGCACCTGGTTTGTAAATGGTGATTGCTTCTCTGTGTCAAAAAGCGAAGTGGTCCTCTGGGCAAAAGGGGGAGGTTCACTCATTCCGATATTGTTTCAAACAGTAAAGGCTCTTCCAGTCTCTGGCTTTAGAGAACAAAGTTTCTCCGTGAGTGAAAAAGCAGTAGTCACTCAAAGAAGGCATTGTCAGGATGTGTTAGAGTTACAGTATGTCCTTGGGAGAAATATCGTTTCCTATTACCTTTGCGGTTGGCTCTGTTATTCCAGGCTGATGAGTGGCCGGGCAGGTTTTCACTTTCTTGGTGGGGACTAATTTTTACTTTCTCATCAGGAAGGTGATGATGGCAGGTGTGGAGATTACAGAGATCCAGAAAGGAGAGCAAGGGGGCGAGGGGCAAAGACCGTGGAGAGGTAAGGTTGAGGCTGGTAACAGAATGAAGGGGGCTTTCCCATAGCCCAGGACGATGCTCGATGAAATAGTACCCAACGTGATACATGCGTCCCGAATACACCAGGGGATGGAATTCGGGGGACTGTGAGGAGTCTCAAGCATAAAGGAGTAATAATCTTTTAATGACCCTCGTATTATTAGTTATAGTCTCATATAGAATTTCATGATGCTTCTTTTAACATTTAACCAGAAAAACGGAATGGAAGTGCCACTGGCCATCTGTCAAATGTATTACGAGTTTTCTTCCTTAGACACTCACAGAATGAGGTCAGGGTTCTTCTTCATAAAGACAACTGTCCATCAGAAATCGCTGTTGTGGGTGAGAACGACCTCTCTGGTGGGTTTAGAGAATAGACTAGAACCTAAGAGTGGCCCGATTTCCTGGAGGGGCAAGGTTTATTTCCCGACATGTTTGTAAGGGACAGGAAGTCCTAAATACCGCATCTGAAATGGCTCAGGAAATGAGCCTTGTGGCTCAAGGATTGGAAACTAGCAGAACCCAGACATGCCGCCTCTGTGACCCCCTTATTCCACCACATCCCCTTCCGGGGGAACCGTGGGGAGCACCCCGGGAAGGGCAGCATCCCCCCCAAGCTCCCAGATGAAGTGATAGCTGGGGGCTCCCTGTCCCTTGTGGGCTCAGAGGGTAGGATCTGTGGAGAGAAAGAAACCACCAAAAATATTCAAACTGGCTCCCCCTTGCAGGTCGGGGACTTCCTGTCTACCTCACAGACCTTTCTCAGCAAAAGTCTTCATCTCTCTGAAGCCCCCGAGTGGCAGCTGCTCACCTTTCTGTGACTTCTGTTTTCCCTTCATTCTTCCTCTATCTTCCACAGAGCACTACCAGCAGACATTGTCTTAAGTTTCAAATATTCTGTTCGGTCCCCATTCTCTTTCTTTGCTCCTGCCTGATTGCCAACCACCCCACCCTGAGAAACCTCGGAATCCTCAGGGGCGGCACCTCAAGAGCCTGAAGACTGTTACAGGAATGAACTCTACCTCCCTGTGTCTTCGGAAGGGACAAGGGAGTTGGGAGACATCAGGGAAAGGTGGGGTTTAGCCAAAAGCACCAGGTCACTCGCTAACGGCAGCTCAGGGTCATCAGACACCTGATCAAGAATTTGGTCACATACGGTGGGAGATCAGCTATGGGTGGTAAGGATTCTCTCTAAACTGGCTCAGCAAGGTTCATGCTAAAATTGGGCTCTGCAGGTAAGGCAAGGGTGAAGTCTATTTGGGAAGAGAACTGGGTGTTATACATAAATAATGAATCTTGGAACATTGCAGCAAAAACTAATGATGTATTTTATGGTGAATAACATAACACAATATAAAATTTTAAAAATTTAAAAAAAAAAGAACTTAGGGGTGTCGGACTAATGTGTCTTTGTCAGGTAGGAACTCGTCCTGTGGCAGGAAATAGAGGCACAAAGGATTGGAGGAGAGATGAGCCAAGGAGGTCCCGAGTTGCACGGACACATGGGAGGCCAGCGGCAAGCTTCGGGAAAGCGGAGGAAATGAGAATCTGCTTTCCATGCACCAAATCAGCTTGCACGACAGTAAGATCGGCGCCAGCGCCTGGACCCCAGAGCAGCCTGTAGGACGGAGTTCACTTTGATGAGAATCAACTAGGAGCAGAGAGTGAGCTTCCGAGGTCCTCCAAAGAAGGAAGAGGTGACCTTGGGACATAGAGTCCTCTACACTTGGCTTCATTGATGAGCTTAAATAATTGTTTACAGTATAAGATAAATATTAGGAGAAGGGAAAATCCTGACAGATGGAAACTAAGGAGCACCAAACCAGAGAAGAATAATGAAATCCAGGCCCCGTAGCAGCCCGAGTTTCTTAGGGACAAGTACTGCCAGACATACTAAATAGCTTGCTTTTGAGAAGAAAATGCGCACACTCGCACCTGGGTGTGCACACGCGCACACACACACATGCACACACACACACGCACACACACACACACACGCACATCACCCAGTAAGGGCTAAGAGCAACACGGCAGAGGTTACTTATTCTGACTTTACTAAAGCACTTGATACAAATGTCTCATGAAATTTTACTTGCAAAACAAGCTGAAATTGGCTGGAATAGGAAAATTCCAATGCAGATTGAAAACTGACTCTAAAACCGTAAGCCAAGGGTAGTGGAATTGATGTATGAATGGCAGCAGATCTAGCCCCTAGAAGGTGCTTCGAAGGCTGTCCCAGGGGTTTCTGAGAGGGGTCTCAGGGGTCAACAACAGGAAGGAGTTCTTTATTAAAAATCTTTATCAATGAGTTGGAAGAACCAGTCAACAAGGTAAACCTGGGCTCTGCCAGGAATACTAAATTAGCAAGTGTTAGAAAAAGAGATCAGGTCCCATGCAGAGGGGAGGTTAGGAGTGTGTAGAAGGAGGAGGAAGGAAGGAACAAGATGAGATCTGCCTGGGGAAATTCTCAACGCGCTGATCTGAAGAGGAGGAGGTTCTGAAATTACATGGAGACCACAGAGGTATTATGGGAGGGACAGACTGGGGAGGCAACAGATCCACAGATGAGGTGTAACGTGGCAAAGCTGTTCAGTGGCCACAGGGAGGCCCCAGGTTTTGGGGGCCTGGAGTTTATAATTTGGTGAGTCCCCTTTAAGAAAAAGACCAAAAAAAATTATGAACTTAAAATTAGGTACACAAGGGCACCTGCATGGCTCAGTCGGTTAAGCGTCGGCCCTCAGCTCAGGTCATGATCTGGGGGTCCTGGGACTGAGCCCCACGTCGGGCTCCCTGCTCATCCAGGAGTCTGCTTCTCCCTCTCTGTCTTCCCCAACTCCTCTTCTGCTCTCTTGCGCTCGCTCTTGTGCTCTCACTCTGTCAAATACATAAATAAAATCCTAAAAAACATAATAAAATTATGTACAGGACTTTGAAAGTGAGTGGAGTCCGTGAGGGCCACAAGTTTAAGCTCCCTGCGTGTCACGGTGATGGGCCTGGTCATCGTCCCGCGGGAGTCACAGGAGCTTGGTGAGGAGGGATGAGAGCGGACTGGGACGGCAGGAGAGTCGGAAACAGAGCCGATTCACTTGGGAAACATTTAAAAGTAAGGAAAAGTGGGATTCCATGTTCAATTAAATATAGGGGTCAACAACAGGAAGGAGTTCTTTAGAATGTCTTTAATTCTTGCGTTTGAAACTGGGGGCTGTCTCTTAAAAACTTGTTGCCGACCTCAGCCCACGAACTCGGAGCCGTCCGCCAGGTGCCTCTGGGAGAAGTCAAGAGCCTCAGACACGGGAAACCACCCACATCTAGCTGAACAGCTAAGGCACTGTAATTTTTTTTTTTTTTACCCTCAAAGATGTTTATTGCCACGCTGTCTGTCATTGGAAGGAATTAGGGCAGCACGTGGAAAAAGGAGACTGTCTGCGGTGAGCAGGGAGAGACAAAGCCAGCAGAAATATTTAGGGAGGACATTACCTGTGCTGATGGGCTGAGGCTTACTCGGAAATTCCAAGTACTCCGCTGACAGGCTTGGGTGGAAATCATCCTTGGATTGTTCATTCTCTTCAAATCTGCAAAATTACCTTTGACGTCACAGCTGAACAGACTGTCCTCCTGGGCCATGGTGACAATTTGCTTGCATTTGAACTGGAAATACTTTGCAACATCCTGTATAATTTTATTCTGTGCCCATCCTCTGTAAAGAAAATAAATAGCTTTCTTGTGCGTAGTGTTTGGGGCAGTGTAACCATCATCAGTTTGATTTCAAGTTTCTTCTGCTCTTCTTTTCACCCCAGCCAGAGATGCAGCCAGACTGGCTTTTCTTTGTGTATTGACCTTGGCCCGTAGAAACTGACTGATAAATGTAAAAATCTCGTGTTTATCATCTGCCAGAGTTTTGTTGTGAGGTTTCATTTTTTTTTTTTCCTTTAGAAGCTGTTCCAGTGTGCTGGCTATAGAAACCAGATGGTTTTTCTATCGCCTTGATGTTTTCTTTATGTGAATGATGGTCCAGAGATCTCTGAGGCTGTGCCGGGACAGGATAGCTCCTATAGTTTACTCCATAGGGTTAGCATCCTTGCATTTATGCCTTTGCCGGCACAAAGGAATATCCAATCTACAAAAGTCTGGAAACCACCTAAAATAAATGGCTCTGTATGTTTTGAAATCATGTAAGGAAACCCCAGCTTTCAAACCATTACTAAATAATTACCCTTTTGTTACTGCATCCTGCCGATTCCTGATAAGGAAGAATTGACGGATGGCATAACCGGGGCTACATGCCCTAAAGCACAGGGCTTGTTTGAGTGTGCTTGTCTTCCATTCCCCACAGATGTAAGCTTCCAGACGGTGTCTCCGCACCGTGTGAAGTACTCGGTGGATGGTTAAAATAACGTTGGGACAAAGCTATTCCCCCGCAAGCTTTAGGCCAGCGCTTAGCCAGGGGATGCTCAGTATTTGTTGACTGGTTGGGATCTCTGAATGCTGGTCTGGGAGACCCCACTTGATACAGGTGAACGGGATGCCTCAATGACCGGAACACAGAGAAGAGTTTCTTGGGGATTCTGATTGTGCGGGTGGCCTGGGATTCCCAGGGGTTCTGGACAAAGAAAATGTCCAGTAGTCAGAAGCAAAAAAATAAGTAACCAAAACCGTGATCTTAGAACCCAACTCCATACTGAAGATGTCAACGCCCCGCAGCCGAAGGCCACCAGGAACACGCCTGCGGTCAAACTAGGTGGGCTTCTCCCTCTCGACGTGAGTGATGATGTAAGGAATGGGGGGGCGTGTTCGTGTAAGACATTGCAGGGAAGACATTGTTAGAGGGTTTGGGCTTTGGCTGGGTGATTCGGGGGAGGGTCTAGGGAATCGGGTTTGCTCTAAACAACTGAGTATTGTCAAAAAGCAGGAACGATTCTATAAGAAGGTGTCTTGATAGATCTCATCCAGAGGGAGGGCACCTAGAGCCAGGATAAAGCAACAATTAGTAAAGATGTAGGAGTCATGTGTTTAGCAAGACTGCTGGGTTGGGTGTCTTGGGGGGCCTGGCCTGGGTGGGTGCTCTCAGATTATCTGTGTCCCCCGGGAGGACATACGGCTCAGCCAGAAGGGTCAGGCCACATTGTGGTAACACTTAGGACCCCATGGAAGGCCGCATTCATGCCGTACACTAGGGAAGCTTCTTTTCTTTCTGAGAGGTCACTGAAGAAGTCAAGAAAAGGGATAGAGACCTCTGGCTCCCCATTTCACTGCTTTGCTTGCTTTAGTGCTGTCTGCTTAACCTAGACTGCCCCAAACTCAGACATTTTGATTGGAAGACGGGCAAGCCTCATGCCAGGACAGTGATGGAGAGTCTGCTCCGTAAACTAACATGACATCTATCTAGAACAGTCCTTTGGTAACAGACAAAAACGTCCCTTTTCTAAGTGGGTTTACATGAGCTAGAAGTAGGAGGATTTAAAGACTGAGGCAAGCAGATGCACAGATTTTGAACATCCCATTCAAAGCAATTCATGAGACAGAAATTCTGTTTCCAGCACAGACACACACACGCACACACATACACACATGCACATACGCACACACATACACACGCGCACGCACACACCCATGCACGCACAGATGCACACACGCAAACATACGCACACACCTACACACATACGCACACACATACACATACGCACACACATACACACACGCACACATATGCACACACATACGTGCACACACACGCACACGCACACGGAAGCCCACTGCACACATGCGCACACGCACACATACGCACACGCACACATACGAACACACATACACACGAACACATGCATACACATGTGCACATGCGCACACACATACACACATGCACACCCATACACACATATGCACACATACATACGTACACACATGCACACACGCACATACACATGCGCACACACACATACACACACGTGCGCACACATACATACACACATATGCACACACATCTCACAATACTGGATGCCAAATAAGGTCATACAAGAGTTCACTCTGCACACACGTTTGGGCTCCCGAGTCAAGGGAGACTTAAGAAATGTTGGATGGCAATGTATTTGGTTAAAATGCATCCAGTACTTTAAATGGGAACCCGGGTAGAGGAGGCAAACCCCATCTATAGAGGCTCTGGGGTCTGAAGAAGGAGCAGCCTTCTGTGTTCCTATCTGTATCTTGGAGGGAAACGGGGAGGTCTTCTGGGTGAGGGAGCCCATCGTTAGCTCGTCCTTCCAGAGGAGAGCTACCCCATTTGATCTCCATATCCTGGATAATTCCTGAAGGGTATCAAAGGTATTGACCTCCTACAGAGTTGTAAATTCTAAAATGACAGGAAGTATCTACATCATCATGTCGAGCACATAGCATTTATTATTAACCAGGAAAATGAGGCTTTGAGAATTAAATTAATGGGCCAAGGTCCCCTACTTAGTGGGCAACAGAAGGAATTTGGGATAGAGAATCTTCTGATGTCCACGCCAAAGCAATGTGCTTAACCAGAAGCTATTTTACCTCCCAACATGAGATAATATACATGAGAATGAATTTCTTGAACTCCCAGATGGTCACTTTTACTAGGATAGTTCTAGGGAGAGAGTGTGGAGGTCAGGAACATGGGGCAGAATGTTGTGTACCTGCCTCAGTTCTCCACCCTTCCCCATCTATAAGTTGCCTAAATGACTTCACAGTTCCTCCCATGAAAGAGGTGACACGTATTTTCCCAGTCTTTTGCGTCTGGGTTAGGCCATGTGTCCTTCTTTGCCCTAGAATGGGACGCCAGTGTTGGGCGTGCCAGTTCCAAGACTAGACCAAGGGCTGGTGTGTCTCCGTGTGTGCGTTTGCACATCAGCTGATCAGCTGTCATGATCAGAAGAAGGTGCTCTGGCCGGTTCCAGGTTCCCATGGAGCAGAACCACCTCTGATTGCCCCCATCCTCGGTCAGCTGACCTCCTGCCAACATAAACATTCCTGAGGAAAAAATTATTGCTTTAAACCATTATGTTTCAGAGTGTTTCACTCTTCTGTATCTTTGTGGCAAATTCAAAATGTATTTGCATTCTAGATACGGGCTCAAAGCAACTTCTGCCGTGAGCTTTGGCCGTTAGCTAAACTTTCCAAGCTACAGTGTTTGTCATAAAAGATAGGAAAATAAAAATTCCAACCCACAAAACGTTTTTGCATTCCCGTGTGCTGAATGCAGGCGATAATGCAGGTAAAATGCTGTGTCCCGCCTAGCACGAGTTTCACTGTGTTCCCTGTCGCCATGGCCGCCCTCTGCCTACTCAGGGCCCTGCAGGCAGGAGGTCCTCTGCCCTGGGCGCCAACACACTGGGCGGCAGATCTGTGTCCACCGACTGGAGGGAGGGGGGCAGAGGAAACTACAGGGATGTGCCCGTGTAGCAGAATCAACTTCTCGAGCACCGAACATTCTCAGCCTGAGAGAGTGGTGTGTGTGTGTGTGTGTGTGTGTGCACCTGCCTGTGTGTACTTATGTGTGCTTATTCTGACTGGAATGGGAGCAGAGGTGGGGAATATTTCTGCTTCTCCAAGATCCTGCAGGATGTCCTCACTTCATCTGTGCTGCATTATTGCATGAAGTTCGGCACCCCATTTCTCAGAGTTTTATTAAGTGGCAAAGAGAAGAAGTAGTTCACAAAACGGTGGCATGTGCCCCAGCCTTTTCGTTGAGAAGCACGCCTTTCCTGAGCTTCTCCAGGCCTGTAGAAGAGCCGCTCCCAGGCTCCCAGGGCTGAGCGGGAGAGCCTGAGCCTCCACACACCACCTCTGTCCCCTCCTGGCTGGTGGCCGTGCAATCGACGAAGCCAGTGCCCGGTGCCTTCCAGGGCTGGGCTGCGATTGTGGCCGGTTTGGGCTGCTCCTCTACGGAGCCTCAGACATGGACTGCGAGGCAGCCCCTTTCCACAGGGGTAGGAGCCCCACAAAAGCAGGAAGAGGGAGCCATTGGCATTTACTGGGGCTTATCAAACTGTCAGCAAATCAGGCCCTTATGCTTGGACTCCCGGCTGCTGGCTGCTGTGTTTTACAATGCTGAAGTCAGCATCTTGATTCAGGGGCACAAATAATCTTGCAGAGTCCTGCAGAGCTCTGGGGGAGCAGATCTGTCAAGACAGGATATAGAGCCTGGGTGGGGGAAAAGGGGCAGACCCGCAGGGCTTCAGGCCACAAGAGGGATCAGGTAGTTTTATTTTGTTTTACATTTTTTCTGGGCGATTTCTAAATCCCATATTGATTATGTCATGTATATAATCAATCCTTAGCGATTGTTAGGGAAATGACCTATGGAAATTTTAGAGATCTGATGGAATTTTAGGCACTCTCTCTCTCTCCCTCCCTCCTTCTTCCTTCCTTTCCTCACTGTTAATAATATTTCTAATTATACATTTTTTTCCCCGGTTTTTCATTTCCTCTAACCAGATCAGACATTTGGCTTTCAAATGTAATAATCTCTTTGTATCTTTGGTCAATCTTAAGAAATCCATCTCTCTCTCTTTCTTTTAAATCTCATTAGCTTGCAGTATAGTTGTGTTCCATAGGACATGGTTTGACGAACGCCACGCGAAAAGTGCAGGAAGATGCTGTAGGTACGTTAACATTTTGTCTCTGGAATTAATTCAGATCTGTGCTCTTGAATGAGTTGTTTTTCTGGATTGGGTCTTGCTCTGGTTTTGACTTTGGACAGAATCACATCCCCTCCGAAACTCAGATGCTGGAGCCCTTACTGCACGGGCTGGTATTTGGAGATGGGCCTGTGAGAGGTGATGAGGGTTAGATGAGGGCACAGTCGTGGGGCCCTCGTGATGGCATCAGGGAGAGAGAGGAGGCCACAGAGAGAAGGCGGGCATCCGCACATCAGGACATGGACCCTGGCGGGAACGGAATCTGCCAACACCTCGATCCTGAACTTCGAGCCTCCAGAACGTGGAGAAAGAAATGTCTGTAGTTTAAGGCACATGTCTCTGGTATTTTGCAACAGCAGCCTGAATTAGAACCGTTTCCATTGTGCACTTAGCATTCTGTATTAACAGTAACCGTACCCTGTGAAGGACCTGATTTCTCCCGTTTCCTACCTATTCTTTCAAGGATAATGTCCCTGAATCAGGACACTGTGTCAGACAAGGGGATGTAGGGGTCAGGAGTGGGGCGTAAGACAGACACCGAGAAGCAGTAACAGAAAAAAAATCTGATTTATGCACAAACATTATTAGATATTCTTAAAAGCCACATAAAAACAAATACAAAATAACCCAGTCCAAAGAACGATAACTCAGGTTCTAAACAGAGGTTATTCTTAAATATTCTAATGCTATAGGCACAAGAAAAATTAGGCTTCTTACAGTTGGAAAATGTAATAATTCTAGAGTTTTTATAAGTTCAGCACTGATCTTCCTTTTGTTTAGCAACAAGTAATGTAAATAATCAAATGGATTTATAAAAACTTTTTTATTACGAATTTCCATTTCTAAGGATAGTACATTTTTGAATCTTAAATACACAAAACTCCACAACATTTACAAATAACTGAATTCTTAATGCCCTCTGAAATTACAAGGCACGGTTTAGTGAAGTCCATGTCATGCCACATTTTCAAAGAAATATATTTTACGTGTGGGAAATATTCAAGCATATAAGTTTATATTATGCCTTGAGCTTTGAAAGACCAGGCTGGAAGTTAATTTAATGTTAGCTCCCAGCTGGGAGTAACTAGTGAGCCGCTTTCTAATTATTTAACTGAACTGGACGAAACACATAGACCTACTTGTTCTTGCTTAGCTTCACATCGTGCAAAAAACCCCCAAAAACGTTCCCATAGGGAATTGCCTGTGGTCACAATTCTGCTGATCGCTTAAAATAACAACAACAAAAATCCTCTAAAACTTGCTATATTTCAAAACTCCATCCCTTGACATTGATTACTCCATTAATTGAATTCACTTTAGAGACCTGATGAATAGTGAAAGTCTTCGCATTGTCCGCATTTCTGCAAAGGAACACCCAACTGTTTTGTTTTCCTTCCAACGAAATTCCAGGCTCAACAACATTTCTAAATCACCCACCTCTGTGTCAGACCAAGATTGCAAATCTTACAATCGATCCCCTTCCCTGTGCCATTTTTCTATAATCATAAATCTCACATTTTGGATGACATCTTGGCACGGAGCCTGAATCAATGATATATATTAATGGCAAGTAGGGAGATGGAAACAGTGTTTTTAGATACTAATCCTCTTTTCCCCGTGAGCTCTCTCCATAGCATTCTGCCTCAGGTACACCTAGGCTTTTAAAATGGTAATTCCCCTGGAAGTCATTGGAACTACGGATACATTATGAGACAAGTCAGAAAAAAATAATGCCTTTGCCTATGTATACTTTGCTTAACTCCTGTAAGCAACAAGCTAATGTGTGCCACACCAGTTTCTGGGCAGTCCTGCTTTTAACCCTCCAGCAGTTTGATTTTATCGAGCCTGGGAAGTAAGATCAGGCATCACATCCATATGGAATTCCGATGGCTGGATTTCAGGAAGCAGCACCAAAGAGTACTATTATTATTTGCATGGTACTATTATTATCTGCATGGTACTATTATTATCTGCATGGTACGATTATTATCGGCATGGTACTATTATAATCGGCATGGTACTATTATTATCGGCATGGGTTTTGGAGCCAGACTGTGTTTTGCATGTGAATTAAAAAAGAAATTCACAAACTTCTTCCGCACTTTGGTCGTCTGAATATTGTTTTCACCGCATGCATCGCGCATCCAGTTTGTAAGTTTCAGAAGGTGCGCGAGGCCCGCCAGTCCAGGGCACTCCCTTACATGAGTCTTTTGCTTGTGTCGGAGACTGAAGGCACTCGGATTGTTTGTGGACAGCCGCGTATTGAACGCAGCTAATTTAAGCAAAGCGAATGTGAGCTTGATGGAGCCGACAGTTTCTGAACTCCCTCTGGGCCACCTATGATCTTATATATCGTCGTGTGTTTTGCTTAATTGGACTTTCCTGACAACAAAGTACGTAGTATTATATCTATTTTAAAGACAAAGACACTGAATCTGAAGCTAGCATGAGATGGAAGCCCAGCACACCCTCCAGGGCGCCTTTCTGGGTGAGTCTGGCTCAGGGACGGTGTGCCAGGGACCGCTCCCCAGTGTGTCAGGGACCGTTCCCGGGTGCACTGGCCTGGCCTTCCAGCAGCATCTCCAATTCAAAGCCTACTTGAACACACGGAATACAGGCGCTGTATGAGAGCCCAGGCTTCTCCCGAAATCCTCTTCTGGGCTTTCCCTTATATACCCCTTGAAATCCTTGTTTTGTATTTCATATACCTGTTGCACAGTGAGATCTCTGAGCAGGCTCATCTGTGTTCACTTCCTTCATCCCCCTCATTGTTTCCATGCGCTTCTGTATGCCTCCTTTCCTCGACTTTATCTCTTCTTGCCCGTGTACAGTTTCCTGGTTTCCCTCATGGTCGGCTTGCTCCATGGTCTCTGTGTTCCTATCACATCACTGCCCTTCTGGCTCCGCCCCTGCCCCTTCGAATGAGGGCAAATAGCTTCGTTTAAAAAAACGAAACAGGAAAGAACGAAATGACAATATTTCTTAGCACGCACTTGGCATGAGCTTCTGTCTTCCCATGGCTGGTTGTTCTTCCCAACTGCTGATGTAGAGAAGCATTTTAGTCATGAATTTTCTGGTTGGTTAGATTCTGGAGTAATGGCAGTTTGTGCTAAAATTCTGATTTTCAGAGGGAGCTGGGACACCAACGGGATAAGAATCCTCCCCGAGTTTGTAGAAATCGTCAGTATTGGCGGATAAAACTGAAGGTAGGCCTTCTAGTTATCCAAACTGAATTCATGCCTCCCAGCGTTGGGAGAGAAAGGGCTCTGAATTTTATCTGTGCAGAAGGAGGAACCCAGCAGGACCCAGTGAGGTTCCAAAGTTGGGCATGGGAGATGGGTGATGCTCGCAGGAAACTTGTTTGCCGCTGAGCTCAAAGGATGGCTACTGCTCCTTCCTAGAAACCTCAGCAGTCTTCAAAGGTGGGGATGCGGTGGGAGGAGCGGGGAAAACACGCTGTGGAGAAGTGGGGAAGCCTAGAGAGCTGGGTTGAGCTTCTCTGAGAAATGCCCATTCAGCGGCTGGAGACCCTGTTCCAGGTTCTGTCACTTAGTTAAACCTGAGCACTAGACCCCAAGTGCAAGTGCAGGAACAATGTTTGCTGATTCAACGAATCCTTCTGGAGAACTCACTACGTACCCTCCTGGAGCTGAGAGTCAGCAAGCCACCCAGACGAGAAACAGCGAGGGCAGTACAGCGTAGAGGTGCCCAAGCCAAGGTTCTTGCTCTGCTCCCTCCCTCCCCAGATGTCCTGGGGCAGGTTCTTTCTGTTGCCTTACCTTTAAAATCCACATAACCGCAGTCCCTCCAGGTAGAGTCCTTATAGTTATTAAACGTAGTTCTGCACAGGGTAGTGTTTAGTACCCCATAAACCTTTGTAAACGTTCACTCCTATTATATGAGACTGTCTGCAAATTTTAATGATTTATTAATCAATAAATATTTGCTCTTGCCTTTTGCCCAGTGTAATTTATCCCCAGTGCCCGAGAGAAAAAAGAGATTGATTGAGTTTTTCGGTGGATAAACCTTCGGGAGAGCAAATCAGTAAGGATAATTTTCAGACTAGCCATCATTTTACTCCTGATTACATGGCAGTTTTAGCCTGTTTCAGGGCTCATCTTGGAAGAAAATGCCATGGGCATCAGGTAGGACTGGGAAACTTTGGGGGGGGAGTTGGACACTGGGTCAGAAGGTCAAGAAAAATGTTGCCGAAATGTTTTTAATGATCAAATCTATACACAGGTACCCGTTTCTCATTTGCCCTCTGTGCTTTGTACACTTTGCTGATATATTCCCTATGCTGTACTTTTCATCTCGGGACTTACTTATTTTAAAACAGGAAGTTTCTCCCTCCCAATCCTCTTTATCAGCTTTGTTCACCTCCCCCGCACTTACCCTTTGGCTACTGTCAGTTTGTTCTCCGTATTTAAGAGACTCTTATTTGTTTGTTCCTTTGTTTTGTTTTTTGAGACTCCACATATAAGTGAAATCATATGCTACTTGTCTTTCTCTGAGTTATTTCACCTAGCATAATGCTTTCTGGGTCCATCCACGTTGTCGCAAACGAGCTGATCTTGTTTTTCCTTCTTTTTAGTGCGGTAAAAATATACATAACATAAAATTTAACATTTTTAGCCATTTTTAAATGCGCAGTTCGGTGACATTAAGTACAATCACACTGCTGTATGACCACCACCGCCGTCATGGCCAGAACACTGCCTCTTCCCAAGCTGGAACTCTGTCCTCATTCAACAACAGCTCCCCCTACCCCGGTGCCCCCTCCCCAGCCCTTCAAGCCCATCATTCTGCTTTCGGCGCCTATGATTTAGCTACTCTAGGTGTCTCACGCAAGTGGAATCACACAGTACTTGTCTTCCTGAGATCGGATTATCTCACTTAGGATGATGTCTTCAAGGTTCATCCATGTGGTAAATCACATATTCCCAATTTTAGAAGACAAAACAGAGACTCGGAAGTAAGGGGCCATTTACTCAAGATTATACTGAAATTAAATCAGTATATGCCAGAAATTAAATCAGTCCACATTTGGTGCTAAAGCCGTTTTTCACCGAAGCTCTATACTTCCTTACTCAGTACCACTCCCGACCCTCCTTTGTGCCCATTCTCTGGGACCTTGGACTAAACCTACCTCACTTCATGAAAGTGTTTTCGAATGTTACTTGTTTCAGTGCTAAATTTTCCTAGTGCACATTTCGAGATAAACTGCTCTGTCATCTATAGTTGCTAGACAGAAGTGTCCTAACTTCCTATCTCATTTCTTCAGCCATTCAGCAAGTGTTGCTTCTGTACGAAGAAAGTAGGAATGGGTAAAATACGATCTCCACCCTTAAGTAGCTCCCGGTCCAATAGAAACCCAGAAGTTCTTGTAGCAGCAACTGGTGGTACTTTGGGCTGATGATTCGTGCTGGCGAGGGCTCTGCTATGCCTTGCAAAATGTTCACCAAGTCCCGGGCCCCGACCCACACGTCTATCGGGTTCTGAGAATCAAAAATGGCCCCAGACATCACCAGAAGTATCTCGGGAGGCAAAATTTCCCCCAGTTGAGAATCAGCGTGTGAGGATACTAACAGGCACCATAACCATGCTGTTCTGTGGGATACGGGCAAGGAGACGTGTACGCTTGGGGGGCCCAGCGGAGCTGTGTCTAAGTTAGCTTGGTAGGTTAGCAAAGGCTTCTGGAAGGAGCCTCTGAAAAGTCTCTATTTTAAGTAGTCGGGTCCTATCAGACAAATGGGAAACACTCTATAAAATAGATTTAATAACCTGTATGCCGGTTTGTTCTTTCACTTTATGCTAAGCCGAGTTTCAGTGCATATTTACCTTCCATTTCACGGTGGCTTCTATGATCCGAAGCCAACCGTCTGATGCCAACGGGGCGTCCTACAGGGGAATTCAGTCGTGACACCAACTCTGCAGAATGAGTGCAGACACCCTAAGGACTCAGTCCCACAAAACTGTCCCCACTTCTGATGCCACCACCGGTGCTGGGGAGCGTCGCGCTACTCACGCTTTCTCCAGGACAACTACAAACATGAGACGCTTCTCTGATTCATTCAATGATTTGCCAGGACAACACACAGAACTCACGGAAAATGCTAGACTTACAGTCACAGCTTTATTATAAAGAATGCCACTCGGGAAGAGCCAAAGGGAAGAAACGCAAGCGTAAGGGCTGCGCTTCTGTGTTGGGGACACGCAGGGGCTCCCGTCCCCCAGAAGTCAGGGCACATGAGCCTTCTGGTATGTGGATATGTTTACCTACCAGACTGCTCTCCCAAGCTTATCGTCCAGAGTTTTTATTGAGGTTCGGTTACCCAGGCACAACTGATGAAATAAATCATTGTCGTTAGGATTGAATCCAACCTCAGCCCTCCTGCCCTTCCTGGAAATGAGCGAGTAGGGTGAAGAATTCCGGTTCTCTAATCACACGCTTGGTCTTTTGGGCAGAAACTCAGTCACAGTCTGGTCAGAAGGGGATCATTATGAATAAGAAAAGAAACTTCTATAGGGAAATCATGAGGATGTTTGAGCCACTGGGCATGGAGACAGACAGAGACAAAATATATGTATTACTTTAATTAATTAGTTAACTAAGATGTATATCTACACCTTTAGCATATTTATAGTTATATGTTATATATCTTAATATTTACATATAATGTATAAATTTATTATGTATTATACATAATATAGAATAGTATATTTATTTGAACATGTTTCCTTAAAATTATAGTTATAATTATATTTTTGTTATATAATATATATTTTGTTATATATTGTAAATAAATATATGAAATATTTGTATTATGTTACATATTATTATATATATATTATTGTACTACAGCCCCTGGCTGGGAAAAATCCCATGCTCTTCTTGTAATTGAGAATCTAAGGAAGCAGGGGCAACAGAAACCCTAGGGAATAGGTTTTTTGTGAAGTTACCATGGCCTAATTTATCTGCTAAGGGTACCCGCTCTGACCTGTCCCTGTGCTGGCTGGAGGGTAGCAATTAACCGTGGCCTTGGGCTCTCGACGAATCATCTCTCTTGATTGGGTGTAGCTCCTCTGTCACCTGAAAGGCCCCTCTGTGCTGACCACACAGTAACAACTGCCCTGTGGATAGACAGGAGGCTTTCTTTGTCCTCTAGATTCAAACCGTAATCACCTTCACAGCTTTCAGATGTGCTGAAGAAAGTCACAGCCGGACTGTCAAGCCGGATATGCCACGGCTTTTCTGTGTGAACCCAGTGAGCTGGGGTGATGAACGCATCATAGAAATTAAATAAATTAAATCAGTCACAATAACAGGTGGGAGGCTGTCAAGGAAGAGGGCGTGGAGTGCTCTCGAGGCCAACCACTTAGTAGCTGTATGATCTGGGAATGTGACTTGAATTCCCTGTCCTTTGTTTCTGTACCTGTAAAGCATCCCCAGGGTTAATTGAAGTTATGGACGTCAAAATACTTAAAGCAGTAGGTATAGCACATACTCGGTTTTCTTTTTTTAAAAAATCTTTTGAAAATAGATTTTATTTATTTATTTGACAGAGATGCAGCAAGAGAGGGAACACAGCAGGGGGAGTGGGAGAGGAAGAAGCAGGCTTCCTGCCAAACGGGAAGCCTGAGGCAGGGCTCCGTCCCAGGACCCTGGGATCATACCTGAGCCAAAGACCGACACTTAACGACTGAGCCACCCAGACGCCCCAACATAATCAGTTTTCAGTAAGTGTTCAGGGCTCTGACTATGATCGTGGGGCAAAATTCAGGCCCCACCTGCAGGGACAGTGCGGCCGGTGCCCAGTCCAGAGGCAGACAGAGATACAAACAAAGGCACTCTGCTCGAGAAGCAGTCTTGGACGCATGTCTTCTGCTGGTCAGGGTAGATTAGCTAGGGAAGAGGGCGCAAAGAAAAGAAGGTACCCCTGGTCCTTGGCTGGGAATCAGAACAAAGCTGTGCAGCATCCTCAAGGACAGCGGCACACTCCTGGGGGTCCCGGGCAGGACCCTTCAGTCATCGCCAGGACCGTGCTTCTGCGCATCAGTGGACATGAAGAGACCTCTCCCGATGGCGGAAAGGCTCCGTGTAGATCGGCACTCACTTTCCTTCAGTTCTTGGTCAGTTGTAACAACACTGCTTTAGTGTAACTTACTACTTTCAACCCAGAGGTTACAGCAAGGAAATGATTTTAATTTCATGAAAGGTAAGTGATTTTAGGGAAGACTTCTTCTTAGTGGTTTTCTCACCCTTGAGCGAGTCTTATGTATCAAGTCACAAACCAGTGAAGTATATTTCTGAAGGTCAATCTTATCAGTTGAGCCGTAACATTTAGGAGAGTGAAATGCCTTGCTGATGACAGTGGTGACTAGTCTGCAAGGGTCTGGCTTCACGGGCTGGTGCTTCTACTGAGCGCGGGAAAGGCGGACTGTGTCGTCCTCATGGACCGCCGCCTGGCTCCTGTCCCCAGGCTCCTGCACAGCCCTGCGGGGTCAGCCGAATCAGGGCCACCACCGGCAAAAGTGATATCTCTCTCATCACCCACTTCTCTCAAAATTCCAAACACAAGACATGTGTGTGCGTGCGCGCGTGTGTGCAAATGTGTGCGCGTTTGTGCTGCCGGATTCTTTGAATGAGCGCCGTCCCTGCTTTGTGGAATTGTCTCAGGCGACGTCAAGGGCTCTTAGCACTCAGAGGTGTGCTTCCCGGAGCTCGGAGGGATGGGGCAAACATTCCAGTCTCTGGACACAGCATCATTTCCCAGCTCACACCGTTTGCCCTGACTTCTCACTTCTGTTGCCTGCCCATCCTATGAGGAGGGAAGAGCTTGTTTCCTGACCAGCGCACGTGTGCAAGCAGGCCCAATAAAAGGGAAGCAGAGAGGAGAGACGCCGTCACTCAGTTTCCCCCAGGCTCAGCACCTCAGCCCTTTGCAGCCTGCCCCCCTTCTTGGAAACCCTGCAGTGAGCGGCGCGCGGGCGGCGGACACAGGCTGAGCCCATTGCTTTGGGCTGCGAGTCAGCACGCACGAGCCCTGAGGAACCGCTGGGTCCCTGGTGACATTTAAGCCCTGCCTTCCCGGTAATCATCCTCGCCCTGAAAAACAGGCCCTCTTACATCTCCGACCCAGGGTGTTACAAGCCCCCAGCGTCTGCACTAATCCCCAGAGCATTCAGCCCCTGGGCCAGGCCCACTTCCTCGGGGAACCCTGGGCACAGGGGCGCACGTGTATTGGGCCTCACAGAGAACACACCCGGCGGAGAGCAGGCAGGCTGGCGTTCTGGTCCTCACTCGGCCGCTCGCCAGCTGCGGAAGTCGGAGAAAACGCCAGGAACTCCGTGAGCCTCAGCTTCTCGACCTCTAAAATACAGGATTTAGAGAGAACATCAAAGGCCATTTTCAGCCCCCGTGCTCTGGTTTCTGTCATTCTGGAGCTCAACCAGATGTGAGGACAGTCGTGGGACACGGAAATGACTTAAGAGCCGCGGAGACATCGCACGTGGCCACAGTGGGTCTCCAAGTGTCCCAGGACGGCAATAGAACCTGGCCCCTAGGAGGGGGGCTCAGGGTGCCAAAGCAGGGCGTCCCCCTGGGGCTCCGGGCCTCCAACAGGGTGGCCGGAGGGATGGGAGAACAACAAATGGGTGCAATCCCAATTCTACTGCCTAAAAACGACGACACGGGCCAGGAAGGGAGAGTCAAGACACCCCCGATCTGCCTCCGCCGGACGCGGCTTCACACGCTCTGGGACCCAGACAGGTGTTTGGCTTAAAAAATCAGAGTGGGAGAGGGGCGCCGGGGTGCTTCAGCTGGTTAAACGTCCGACTGTTGGTTTCGGCTGGGGTCATGAGCTCCGGACTTGGGATGGAACCCCGCGTCGGGCTCTGTGCTCGCTGTGGAGGCGGCTTCAGATTCGCTCTCCCTCTCCCTCTTATTCTCTCTCTCAAATATATAAATAAAATCCGTAAAAAAGATTAGAGTGGGAGGCTAATGGAGGAGTTAGTTAATAAATGTTTCCCAGTAATTTGCAATCCTGCACTTGAGATAAGTGTACGTCATATCAGAGTAACGGCGACAGGTCAGCACTTCCCAGTTTAATTAATCTGCAAGAAATGCCTTTGCAGTATGTATAGATGAGAGACGGTATGTCTGTGCATTTCTATTTATAAGCAGCCTTCTTTCCTCCATCCTCCCTCCCTGCCTTGCTTCCTCCCTTCCTTCCTTCCGTTCTCTTTCATCCTACTGAAAATAAAATCATTCCACACTAGCTAATTGGTATTTCTGTCAGCAGCTGCTTGGAAATCGCCTGGCCAGACGTCTTTTCCACGTCTACAAAGGATGGAAGCGATGGGAGCGGTGAATCCCAGGGCTGATGTGGGCTGTCCCCGGTACACCAAGCTTCTCCCCATGCTGGGGCATAGGTTCCAGCCCCTGGCGGACAGGATTGCTTACCGGCGTCTTGCTCAGTACCTTAAAAGTGACACTATATGAAGAGTGGGAAGCAGAGACTTCTCTGTGGAGGCAAAATATAATGATACTCCCTAAATCTTTCCCCCACTGTAACAGGTTTCGGTAGTTCTGCTTCTTGCAATTTGCATGGGAGCTGATCACCTAATCTTAAAGCTGGGTGGGTGGAGGGCAGGTTTTCTGTCAGTAACGCAGATGAGTTGCCAATGTCAAATGGAAATTATCACATGCTTTTTTCCTTTCTGCATTTGGATACCTGAATGGGTCAGGGTTCTCCAGAGAAACAGAATGAGGAGGAAGTTTGCATATGCAGTAGGGATGCAAGGAATTGGCCCCCACAATTATAGAGACTGACAAGCCCCAAGATCTGAAGTTGGTGAGTTGGGGGATGAGGATGGAAACTCCAGCCTAGGGGCCAGCAGATTTGAGATGCAAGAAAAGCTGGTGTTTCAGTTTGAGTCCTGAGAGGAAAACAACCAAACAACCAAACAAAAAAACTGATGTCCGAGCTCGAAAACAGTCATGCAAGGAGAGAGAGAATTCTTTCTTCACCTTTATGCACTATTCAGACCTTCAACTGATCAGATGTGGCCCACCCACATGAGGGTTAGCAATCTGCTTTATTCAAAGTCCACCAACTTAAATGTTAATCTCATCCAGAAACACCCTCACAGACATACCCAGAATAATGCTTGAGCATCTACTTGGGTCTCCATGGGCCAGCCAGGCTGGCACTGCAATTTCAGCAGCACAGTCCTGTGTTTAAGTCAAGAAGCAGCAGTCTGAGAACACACCTACTTTCTCTCCTCTCCTTCTAGCAAACGGTCTTGGGCATGTTGGGGCCTGGGGTCAGGGTACAGGGTACTGAAATGTTCATAAACTCTAAATCGAAGCCTTCCTCTGTCTAGCAGGGAGGCTGCTCAGAGACAACTAAACTGCTGGGATGTCAGGGGCAGACGGTGTGGAAGGAGCACCAGGCAAAGCGCTCTAAAGGTTTTCAGCTCTTCTGATCTTTTTTCCCCCCAGGGAGGGCCCCTGAACATTTTTCTCACGTGTGCAAACCCATCACTAGATCCCAGCTCCTCTGCTCACTCCCCCTGCCGCTCTCCCCAACCAGCCCCTCTTCTTCCAACCACTAGGACTTCAACTGTGGTCAGCTCACCCCCCAGGGGCCCACTGACCATCTACTCGCTGGGCAACAAATCCTCTTTAAAATCTCCCTCCCTCCCAGAACTATTGCATCTGAATTGTTGGTTCTTTCATTTGCTTTTCCCCCCAGCTTTGTTAAGGTATAACTGAATGACGAAAACCCTATATGTTTAAGGTGTGCCGTGTGATGATTTAATATGTGTATATTCTGTGAAATGATCGTCACAACCAAAAGAATTAACATATCCATCAGTTCACGTGGTTAACACTGTGTGTGTGTGTGTGTGTGTGTGTGTGTGTGACTGTCTACACTGTTGCAAGCTCAGAAGTTTGAATGGATTCTTACGGTTTATTCAAGTCATTTATCTTTTCATTTATATATTCAGTGGCCTCTCTCATTTATTTTATTCAGTGAATAAAGTTCGCTGTGGCACAATGATGCACCTGTGGCATATCCATCACGTTAAGAAACTCCCCCCTTTATGGGTTCTCACTCTCTGTAGCACACCGAACTACAAATCATGCTGCCAGGTGGAACGCCTCCATTAATCTGTGCCAAGAATGCCTTACCTAATTGATAATAAAGACCAAACATGGACATTTTTTTAACCATCTTCCCTTCTTATTACTCTGAATTTTAAAGCACGCCTAAAGAACGGTGGCGTTCCGAAAAGAACAAAGTTAATGGGATTTCTCATTCCAAGGAGACACCTGGGCTGAGTGTCTTCATACTGTGCCGGGGAGGGAGCGATCAGCAAGGCGTCACACTTTCCTGACGACTGCAATGACATGAGTCTGCATCTGATGTCTAAGCCTCGTGGAGTTGACGACCCGATGTTATTTTTATATTATTAGACACAATTATGAGAAGCCGTAAAAGGGGGGAAAGATACACACTTCTGTATTCAAATGGAAATAAGTGCCTCATTAGTAATAAAAGCTCCAGGTTATGTTACTGTGAAACCTTTTGTTCAAACACGATGTCTGAAATTTGCATAAGTAGTCAGCTGTGTATATCTCAGGGCTATTGAAATTATATGACTCCCCAATCTAGGCAGCCTCATAAACAGTGTTTTTCTCTTTCCTGGCGCCCTTGTTTTTACAGAAACACAGCTGTACGGCCCTGATGGAGAGGTTGCAGAGGGAGGGAAACAGACAAAGGAGGCACACATTTCTCCTGGGAGGCTTCTGGATGCTGGGACCCCCACTGAGGGGACACTCAGAAGGAGCAGAGGCGAGACACCCCACGACGTGCATCCCCACTCCAGTGGCAGCAGGGTGCTGCGGCCTAGAGGTGCTGAGAATGTGCTGCCCAGCCTCGAAGACTGCTCAGAAGCTGACCCCCAGGGCTCCTGGGGGGCTCAGTGGGTTAAAGCCTTTGCTTTCGGCTCAGGTCATGATCTCAGGGTCCTGGGATCGAGGCCCATGTCAGGCTCTCTGCTCGGCAGGGAGCCTGTTTCCTCCTTTCTCTCTGTCTGCCTCTCTGCCTACTTGTGATCTCTCTCTGTCAAAAAATAACTAAAATCTTAAAAAACAAAACAAAACAAAACAAAAATTGTCTTTGAAAAAAAAAAAGAAGAAGAAGCAGCTAACCCCCATTCTCCAGCACAAACTTGGCAACGATTGAAACTCCTGGTCGACCCCGCCGGGGTTAGGCAGAGGTGGGGACAATGGGACCTACAGAGTCACTTTCTGGGGAGCTAAGTGCAGACCAATCAGAAACACAGGGAATGCATTTTCCTTGAAGTCCACATGTGGATCCAGAAATTCAATGAGAGAGAAGAGCTGGCGGGGAGGGGAGTTGCAAGTCGGAGAACAAGGGCAGAGCATGACCTATAGAACTCATAAAATGTGGAATGTTCTAGAAGGAAGTGTCTCATTTTGCCACTAGTTGGCAAAGCCTCTGGGATTCCCATTCCTCCCAAAGTCCAAGAGCGAATGAACATCCTTCCTCTGCAGGAGAGTAGTCAGTAAGTATGGGAGGCCCCGGATGGCTGCCTGCTTCTGGGGGGGTTGACGTTCTCCAGGTAGAAGGTCAAGCAGGCGAGCACCTGCTTCGGGAGCCCCCGAACACGTTTTGCTTTGTGAATCCTGAACATTTCCCCAAACGAGGTAAGACCAGATGTAAGACACCTTCGGCCAGTCTAACTTCACAGACTCTTTAAATGGGTGAAAAAGGGCACAGGGCGGGAAATTGTTCAAAGCATTGGGATGGCCGAGGCGCCTCTGCATGCGTTAAAAAAAATTAATTCTGATAAGAAAGGAGACGCACATTCTTGTTTCGTCTGTCAGTAACTTAGACAAACTCAGACAAGCCACTTTCCTGCCCTCGACTTTTGTTCCCTCTACAGCACACTGACAGGCGTGGGGTCTTTTGTCTCTGCCCGCTCTAGAGGGGAGTAGTCTGCCTCAGTCTACCCAGACGCGGGCAGAGGTTCCTGGTTCCTGACGCCTCCGACCCCGGAGGCCTCCTCTTTCTTGGCAGCACCAAGCGACGACAAGAGTCTTCATAGCAAACTGGGGGCTATCGGATGCTGAAGGCTGTGCTGGGACAGGCAGAGCACCGCGAGGGCGTGCACCGGCGGGCAAGGCACCCAGTGGCTCGGACAGTATGACAGAAGCCGAACCTCTTCTGTGTGCAGCTGGGGGATCCAAGCAAGAAAAGCAACTGCTCTTCAGACATAGGGAAGGGAGAGAGGATGGCGCACTGCTTTTTATTTCATAGGTAAAAACCGTTAACCATTAGACTTGCCAAAGAACCAAAGGGGCACTTGAGGACAGCTGGACCACACCAAGCCCTCTTTTTGAGGCAACACACATGACTTAGGGAAATCCCCAAACCCTCCTCCTCCTCCTCCTCCTCCTCCTCC